>JAODAL010025004.1:0-59503 GCA_025379985.1 Phyllomedusa bahiana
GTTTGGGGGGTGTAGTGACAGCGGGGTTATTCTAGGTTGTAGGCTATCCTGACGAGATGGGTTTTCATGTTGCTTTTGAAGCTGGTAAAAATGGGGGACAGTCTGATGTGTTGGGGGAGTGAGTTCCAGAGTGTGGGGGAAGCACGAGAGAAATCTAGGAGACGGTTGTGTGAGGAGCTGACAAGAGGAGAGCAGAGAAGAAAGTCCTGTGAGGAGCAGAGATTGCATGAGGGGAGATATCTGGAGATTAAGGCAGAGATATAAGGAGGAGAGAGGTTATTGAGAGACTTGTCGGTAATGATTAGTAACTTGAAATTAATGCGCTGGGCAATGGGTAGCCAGTGCAGGGATTGGCAAAGGGGAGAGGCAGAGGAGGAGCGAGGAGAGAGGTGAATACGACGGGCAGCAGAGATGAGGATGGATTGAAGGGGAGCAAGGGTGCTAAACGGGAGGCCGTAGAGAAGGATGTTGCAGTAGTCTAGGCGGGAGATGACAAGGGCATGGACCAGCATTTTTGTAGTGACAGGGTTAAGGAATGAGCGCATTTTGAAATATTTTTCAGGTGGAGGCGGCAGGCAGAGGTGAGCGTTTGGGGTTTGAAGGACAAAGCAGAGTCAAGTGTTATCCCAAGTCAACGGACTTGCGGGACCGGTGTACCACATGCTGTTAAATACTGTCATTTTTCTGTTAACATTTTATTTACTAAATCAAATCACCTCCAATTGTAAATATAATCACTAAGCTTGTGTGCCTCAAGTGAGAGTTAAAATTATCAAGACTGCTGTATGTAAAAATGTGTAGAAAAAAGTTCATTTTGGATTAAATTCGTTTGCAGTTCATTTTAGAGAGAAACTATGCATAAAAAAATAAACACATTACAACTGTCTAGGATAAGTGCCACGGGTGGCACCGCAACCTGCATGTCAGGCCACGGGTGCACTCGTGACCCTGCTGCTGCTGGCCTGTACAGGTTATACTCACTTTGACGCATTTCTGCTTCCCTGCAAATCTCTTCCAGCCAGCGCATGCATTCCTGCTCCCTAGGGCGCCCGCCAGCTTAGTGATATTTAAAGGATCAGCGTGCCGGTAATTGGATAATTTCCAGGTGCTAACCCTATATATTCTGGCAAATCCTCTCTTACTTTGCCAGATCTATTGTGCTAATGCCATTAGAGAAAACACTGTCCAGAGCTACCTATCTCTACTGCCTCTGTCCACTGACTACCTTTGCCTGCTGCCTGACTTGACCTTTCTGCCGGTCACCGGCTACGAGTTTGCATTAAAATTCTGTGCCTTGCCGCACAACCGGCAGCCAACACAAGCAAGTCACGTTAGGGTAGTGACTTGGGTGTCTCCCGCTGTCTTGCGGTGGACTCTGATGAAAACCGGGAGGCACCTTAGACTCAGTTACCTGACGTGGCTTTCACCACTGCTTGCCTTGGTCCAGAGGATCCACATCCTAGCCAACATAACTGTAAGATTTGACCATGGATTCCACCAGGTTTTCCCTGCCAGATATCTGGGACATCACAATGGCCATTGTAAACAGAGCCGAGTTGCCATAATGCAGCAGCTCGCAACCTGACTAACGGCCGCCCCACCTTCACCAACTCAGTAGGGTGGACTCGTAGATGGGAGATGACTAAACTGAAATAATAGAAGAATGGAAAGCAAACCCAGAGCTGTGAGATGGGCTGGAACTAAGACCCAAACATTTTAATATATCTTATTTCAATAGATTGTTGAGATATGGTGATCCGAGAAGAAACATTCTTCATGAAGTGTGAAACTTGTGGTGTTCTAATGCTTTTCTTCCTCTAAACAGCAGTCACAGTAACGAGAACTTGTTTGGCTTTTGATTAAAATGCAAATATGCTAATTCATTCATTAATCTCTTCAATATACTGGAAGCAGCTTGACTCATGCTGTTTACTAACATGCTTCTATTTTATGTCCGTTTCTATTCAATATACTGAAAGCAGCTTCACTCATGCTGTTTACTAACGTGCTACTTTTTATGTTCATTTCTTACTAAGTAACTTTTTGTTTTAATATTAAAGTTAAAGTTTTACCAATAGAGTGGTGGCAGCTGTTTTGGGGCTAAAATACTAATCAGACCTACTGCAGACATGCTTCTTAGGCCTTTATTTCACCAAGACTTTTTAATGGCTTCATACTGATTTTGTGTCCAGGTCTGACTAAATAGATCACAATATCCAGAGGATTCCACTATTATGTATATATAAAGATGACATGGTCCACCTTTCTTGAAGGATCTCCTATGCTTTGATACAGAGCAGTAACTTGATAAACCTGAGCCTCATAGCAAACTTTTGGATGGCAACCTTCTGCCATCCCTTCCTCTGATCATGAACATTTACTGGTGCCCGTTAATAATAGTCATATAGTTACTAGATAATACAAGAGGCAAATACTTCACCATACAGCCTGGCATAGGTGGTGCGATGATGTGACGTCATCAGGACTCAAGGTCGATGCCTACTAAAATTGGGGCAGTGTGCTAGTGGTGCTTTGCTCCACTAGGGGTTGTAACTGTTTGTGTATCACGTGGGAGCACAAATAGTTCATTAGACCACTCAGTCCCAGAAATTGAGGGCATTTGACTTTGATCCCCAGGACCTGCCCCTGAACACTTGGGACAGAGAGCTCGGACATTCTCAGTCAGAATATGCCAACCAGGATCTGGTAAATTCTTTATATACGAGTACTTGCCAATAGCTATAAATTTCTCGTATCTGTTTTGCAAAAGAGAAAGGGGCTAGTGCTAACTTTAAAATAGATAATTTGAATTGTTTTAAAGATGTTTCCATGGAGAAAGAATTGAGTTTAAAATATATTGAAATTTGGGACTCAGATGTTGGTAAACTTATTTAAATGAACATGCACTAGTTCTGCTGTAAACTCTTGATACAGAAAGTGGATTTTGCTGCTACTCATCCACAACTGTGACTTTGTGCCCACTTAAGTTTTCCTTAGTCATAATAGTTGAAAACAGATGCAAGTAAGGACAAGATGGACATACTATGTGCAAAGTGCTGAGAATAAAATTATTTCATTACAATGCTACCTATAAATGGATGGGACATATTAGGTAACAAGATCTAAGTAACTATGACAAAGACTAAATTGTAATGTATAGATGATTTGGTAAGAGCATCTCCAAAATTGAAGATTTTATAGGGTGTTGTGGTAAATAATGTTGAGTATTTACTTAAAGAGGACCTCCAGGGAAACCTCATGAAGTAACAGGAGACTAAAATACAAACATTTGCTTAAAGATGCTTCATTAGGAAAGTCAAACCATTTCACATGTAATTCAGTTTTTAAGACAGCTCTGAAGTCAGGCCAAGTCAGTAAATGACAGCTTGATGCATCACTATGTTGACAGCTGTATCAAACTAACTGCTTCTGAGCTGGAAGAGTCCACTGTGAAAGTGGATGCCTGTAAACCCTGTCACACTATGTCCTCAGTGTCTTGTGCTTGCCCACTGTATGTGGTTAGAGACTCAGATTACCCTGTACAAGCTCCCCCTGCGCAGTTGGTTTCTCTCAACAGAAAGAATACCTGCCACATAATGAGCTCTGCTAAGAAAGTGAAACTAAAATCTGCCCCCTGTAATCTTGACGTGACCTCTCTGATTTTCTAATGACATGTATTGGAAAAAATTCTTAGAATTTCATCTACTATTATATTCTGTGTGTTTGTGTTTAGGTGATCGGTGCTCTTTAAGGTGGAAGATCTGATGACAAGCTTGTAAGCACTCAAGGCTCATTTATGAGCACAGAATGGGAAGACTAGCCTGTTTGTTCTGATCCCACAGAAGAACTGGACCATTTTGCATTGAAGTCTGAGAAATAACATTTTCTTTTATGGCCATATATGTGTGTCTTACTTAAATAGGGAAAGATGGCACTAAGATGCTTTATTGGAAGGTTGGAGGTTATGCTGATAGGATTAATGCAGTGCTCTGGACAATTTTCTGCTGAGAGACCTCTGGTCCTGGACTTTTCTGTGACACAAACCACCTGCTTAAATATTGTATAGACCAAGTCCACTGCTTCATGGCAGGGAAATTTCCTGATGGCAGTGACTTCTTTCAGCAGAATGGGGTCCTGACCACACTACAAAAGTTGTTCAGGTATGGTGTGAGGAATATGACAAAGAGTTGAAGGTGAAAGACTAAGTGGTGGTATAGAAAGTGACAGTACGTATGAACCAGTCTTATGTAGGTTCATAAATCTGGCGTGTGGTATGCTTTCCATGGCATAGTATATCTTTGGTGCATAACATATATTTGGTGCATGGTATATTTTTGGTGCATTCAAAAGTGCCATGCCTGTTGCAGGTTTTGATGTACAACTGTTCATACATCTATAGAACAGGGCTATGACAGGTTTTTGGCACAAGATACACCAAAATATAAATGTCCAGTATTTATTATACAGAAGTAGAATACATAACAGCTCCCCAATTTTACTGGCGTTTCTGAGATTGAATGGTGAGGGGCCCAGAGAGACTACTTGCCAAGAGCCCTTTATTGTCAGTTTGTGATTAGTAATACCATACACAAATTGGAAATTATTATGAATACTACATGTTCTCACAACCATTATTATTATTATTATTATTTTCAGTCTCTGAATAACTTTATAGCTAAATTCTCTGAAGTGTACTGTTTTTTTTTTTGCACTGTTTATATCTTACAAATTCGTGATCAAAGCAATTTACTTCAGTCAAATTCAATAACGCAGTGTCAAGTATTAAATAATGAATATGCTGTCATATCACCAATTCAGCGCTGATCAACTTGTCATTTTAGTGATTGCCTTCTTCAATTTTTCATGCAATGCAGCAATAAAGAAGCAACAAATAAGCACCTGGGAATGTGTGATCTCAGAGCGCCATCTGCTGGCTACTTCACACCAAAGTTGATCTTCTAAAGGAAAATGTTGCTGCTACTGTGGATGCTCATGATCATCAGAAGAGGGAAGTGCTACTTCAGGCTAAATGTGTTTCATACATTTCCTATCTGCTACAGATTATTTTTTTTTTTTTCAACATTACATTTTGCAAACTTATTGAGCCCTGTAACCCTTCCAGCTGCTTTATCCATCGACAAGTTCTGTGCAAACCCATGAATCACGCAGTATGTTGATAATGAAACAATTTACATGACAGCTAATACATATGTAATGCCTTAAAGGGAACCTATCTTTAAATGCAATGTACTGTAAAGAACCATGTTCAGATCTCACTATTTCTAAAGAACTTCTACCATAATAGACTATGACTAACTCTGTTATCAGTTTACATGGCGCCCCCTATCCATGTTATTTCTTATAGCAATATGAATGTACTCTGTCCAAAGAGATTCTGGAGTTTCAGCGTCAATTGTGTACAATTTCCTATAAACTTCATATATCAATTCCTTTAAATTTTTTAAGATGTCTGCTTGAATAGGAACCTTATTGTTTATATTGGAAAGATTAGAATTTTTCGTGGTCATATCATAAGCTCTAATTTTTTGCATAAATAATGTTGCTTGAGTATTCCCTGTTTGGTTTGAGAGCAGTTTAGTTGAATTTATGAAAAATTTGGATTTAAGATGTCCCAAATCTGAATCTTATGAAAGTCTATTGTGAGAAATTCTACATAGTTTCCTGGCCTCTAAAAAAGCACTTGAAGCAACCATATGCCTCCAAATTGCATTAAAAAAAAAACCTTGAGACATCGGAAGAACATCGGGCTTAGGGTGAGTCCAACTCCTGCCTAAACTCCACCCTAAGCCTTATTCCCAGATGTTGAGTTGAGTGAAGGGTTGGTTACGGTTAGGGCCCATTTTTTGTTTATTTTCACCAAAAATGTAATCTAGCCAGTCCAAACTGAGTCACTAAAATTCGGATTAAATTTGATTTTGACCTAAAAACAAAGTACATGCACTTGGGCTGCAGAGTACAAAGTACATACAAAGTACAATTATGTTCTAAATAGCTTGATATTGGATAAAAGTTCTGCTGAAAAAGACATGATGATATTGATGGACAGTAGTCTTACATTAAGTGACCAGTGTCAGGCAGCTACTGACAAGGTAAATACATTTGTTGGTTGCAATTGAAGAGGCATAAATGCTCAAGACAAGAACGTGGTTTTACCTCTCTTTAAAGGTGTGCAAATGTGTAATTATGTTTTGGGGTGTAATTATATGTACAAGTAAAAGGGAAGTGTATAGTATAGTATTTCCGTGTCACTACTTGACCAGGAAGGGGTCACTACCCTTACAGTGTAGGAATCAAGGGGAAGACAATGCTGCCTAAATAGCAGCAAACCAGTGAGCTGACAGGGGAGGAGCTAAAAGTATTGTACACAGTTAAATAGTGGAGCCTGTCAGCTCTAGGTAGTTCAGTGTTACAGAAATTACACATAGGGCCACATGTATGAATCCCGACGGGTCGGGGCGCACCTTTCCGCTAGTTTTCCGGCGGAATCTGCGCCTGATTTATGTCGGGGCCGGGGCGTGCTCATACATACAATGTAAAGTCCGCCGCGCCTCGCCTGTGTTTTAGGCGCAGTGCGGGTCCGAGGCGCAGTGCGGCGCTGCGCCTAGGATTCGGCGCCGGAGGTAGTGCGGTCATACATGCGGGGAAAAGTCTGCCGCGCCTGGCCAGTGTGTTAGGCGCAGTGCGGGGACTGAGGCGCAGTGCGGGGCTGCGCCTATGATTCGCCGCCGGAGGTAGCGCACTCATACATGCGGGGAAAAGTTCCCTGCGCCTCGCCAGTGTGTGTGGGGCACAGTGCGGGGACATGGGCGCAGTGCGGGACTTAGGCGCTGTGCGGGGCTGCGCCGAAAAACAGTTCCGATGCGAGACAGGCTGGAGAACAGCGAGAAATCATTCCACATGTCGGTGCGGAGTATGATTCAAAAATCGCCTTTATAAAGGAATTCAACATTCTCAGGAAAAGAGCTGAAACCTAAAAAATAAAAAATACATAAAACAAAATCACTTTCCAATATCCCCAATTTCAAGAATTAGGATATTGGAAATTGCCGGGAAATACAGTAATTCAAAATCAGAAAGCTATTCTGATTGGTCGGCATAAACTGGCCAATCAAATAGGAGCGACAGTGAACCATTAAAACCTATGAGGAAGTTTAAAACCAATCAGAATCCGCGGCGGGATAGTTCAAAATACTGTAAAAATGCTGAATAGAGCTGATTGGTTAAGCTACCGGGACTTGGGTAGCTCAGGGCCCAAACAGAATAGGAGCGACAGAGACCCATTCTAGCCTATGGAGAATTATTGACCAATCAGAATAGGAGCGACAAAGACCCATTCAAGTCTATGGAGAAGTTTAGACCAATCAGAATCCACAGCGGGGTAATTCAAAATACAGTAAAAAGACAGAAAAGAGCTGATTGGCTGAGATAGCGGGTGCTTGGCTATCCAGCCAATCAGAGCGCGAGCTACTTCTCCCATTATAGTCTATGGAGAGATGGGCGCTCTGAAATCTCGGCGCTCAGCGCCGTGCGGCATGAAGTATTAAAAAAAAAATCATTTTTATTAAGTATCAAACATTATCAGATAAAGAGCAGAACCCTTCTTTACAAATAAAGCAGTTAAAAACCCGAACAACGCGTTTGTCACCGAGACCGGCGCTACATAGGGAATTGCAATAGAGAGAATCGCCGGGAAATACAGTAATTCAAATTGTTTAAGCTATTCTCATTGGTCGGCATAAACCAGCCAATCAGAATAGGAGCGACAATGTCCCATTATATCCTATGGAGGAGAATTGACCAATCAGAATAGGAGCGACAATGTTCCATTATATCCTATGGAGAAAAATGGACCAATCATATTCCAAGGCGGGACAGTTCAAAATACAGTAAAAATGCAGAAACTATCTGATAGGTTGAAGCGGCGGGGGCTCGTCCAGCTTAGCCAATCAGAGCACGAGCTACTTTCTCATAGAGTTCTATGGGGAAAATAAATTCTGAGCGCGCTCTGTGATTGGCTAAGTTAAAAGAGGCGCCATTATTTGGACCAATGGGAGAGCGAGCGACGATGCTATGGGTTTTGTAATGCAATATGAAATAAAACTGTATATGGCCGAAATCAAATTATAACACTACAGAAGTGGTCCCGATGTGTATATAAAACGAATGATAATATGGGGGTAACGGAAAAAAAAAATTAAATAAATAAAATCATGTTTATTTCTTTATTTTCGTTAGCCAAGGATCAATATAATGGGTGCAACTCCGACGGTGAGTAAGGCTCTGTGTTCACATCTGTGTCTTCCTCCTCCTCCATCACTGCTGGGACCTGCTGCCGCATAGTGTCTAACACTTGTTCAAGTAAAAATATGACCATAATGGTCATGCTGACAAGGGCATTGTGCTGACTGACCATTTTGGTGGTATCTTCAAAACTGTGAAGGATGGTGTAGAAATCCTTCTACTGCCTTCACTCTTTATGGCTCAACACCCTGAAGTCCACATCACTGCTCGTCAGGCCATGCGACTCTTCATACTGCATAATGGCATTACGCTGCTGCCACAATCGCTGGAACATGTGGAGGGTGGAATTCAAGCGTGTTGCCACATCAACAATAAAACAGTTGACGGAGAGGCCCAGGTAACGCTGCAGGGTGCGGTCTCCAATACTCATTCATTTCAAAATGGTCTGGTTTCTCTTGGCACATGATACGACCCATGGAGGTTGGGGATTTGGACCCTGCACCATCCCAGCAGTGTGGAAAAGTGTCTGTCGAGCCCGAGAACCGCCATCATCACCAGAGGCACTGTCATCCACCTAACTCACGCAGTGAGACCGTGCTTACTAGCCCATATGTCTGTAGTGAGATTGATTTTGGTGGACAAAGATGCAGCAAACGCACTGGAGATTTTTTCTGCCATGTGACTGGCCAGGGCAGGGACAGCTTTCCTGGCAAAGAAATGCCTGCTCTGCATCTGATATTGGGGCATGCCAGGGCCATGATGTGGCAGAACTCATCTGTGTCCACCAGGTAGAAAGGCAACATTTCCAAGGCCAAATGCCAACATTCAAGCTTTTGGCTTTGGGATAGTTGGGGTCAAAGCATTTCTTCTGCTCCCCCACCTGGTACACAGAAGGCTGACTGCCAGATTGGCCGCTGTACGGCATGCAGGTCAAACTGGTGGAAGGAGTAGGGGTAGACTGTGTCTCTGGTGGTGGCGGTGGGAATTGGCCAACAGTGTCTGGGACTGTGCTTGCTCATGCTGCTCCGGCTCATTTGCAGCAGAGGACTGCTTCTTCTTGGAAGTGGCGGAGGAGGAGGGGAAGGCAGAGGATGTCACAGTGGTTGGAAGCTCAGGACCTGTGTGGCCTTTTTTTCTCCAAGTGACTCCTCCACATCAATCCATGCTTTAGATGCATGTCCGTTTAAGTCATGGGGGTTAAACTCTTTAGATTCTTTCCTCACGATCGTTGACGGCAAATCCGGCTATGCGTCGGTCGGCGAATCTTTAGGCTTATAGAAAAAGGCCCTGGCTTCACAGGTCCTGGACCTCTTCGATGGTGATAACCACCAGTCATGGTCACCACTGACCATGACTGGGGGATTAATGTCAGTGGACTTGTTCGACTGCCCCTTCCCCTTTTTTGGGGCCATACCCGCACTGGACAACCACATCTTCCCCTCCCCACTGATGATCCTCACCAGCTGCGCTCAAAAGACCACGTTGGATCCCCAATGTCCACATCACACAGGTGACTTCCTGTTTCCCTTCAGTCTCGTCCTCAAGCTGCGAGCTAGAAGCCACAGGGGAAAGAGCATTCTGACCACTTGGGGTTTCTGCCCAAATGACCACTTCCTTCTCCACCTCTAAGGGCATCACCGGATTTGGGGGTCAAGCAGACAAAAAACCCCCTTTTTTGGCCTCTTATCTTTTTTAATGCCTTCTGACCCCCCAACCACCATGTGCATAAAGATTTTTTCAGAATAAGATTATCTGGAGCAATCTGTACATTGGGTGACATTTGGGCTGTGTTTTATCCAGGTTGGACTGATAATGATGACATTTGTGGCCATGACTGAGAGAATGAGGAGGTAAAACTGTTCGATGCAGGTTGTGTTAATCACTGAAGAACAAATTGGCGCCACTCTTCAGTACTGAGATTCACAGGGAGCCGACCAAGCGGTGACAGGCCTGTCGGTCCTGCAACTGACGATGTGCTAGCTTCTGTGTTGTCTGGAGCACTGGAAGGAATGCCTTGTCTCGTACCTCTAGCTCCACGTCACTATGCCCCTCCTTGCTTGCTTACCACCTCTAATTCTCTCCATGGTCAAAAAGATAAATATTAAAAAGGTCAAGATTTGTTCACAGTCTCTTATTGCAGAACTATACTTAAAAGACAGTGATTGCTTTTCAGAGCAGATTTTGCAACAGTGTCTTGTGCTACTGCTGTCACCCCAAAACAGGATCAATAAACTTTTGGGCAAGGAATCAAATTTTTTGCAAAAAAAACAGTATATCAAAGCGATTGATTTTCACAGCAGATTCATAACATTTTGTTGTACACCGGCTGTCACCCCAAAACAGGATCAATAAACTTTTGGGCAATCAAAATAAAGATAGGAAAGATGCAGTCAGCAGCAATATAAAAATCCCTAACTACTACTGTCTAGGATTCCCTAATCTTGCTGTACCCCAACCCTAACTAATCTATCTAGCAGCTTTTCCTTTGTGAAGTCGTTGGGAAATGGTGTGTCTGCCTGCTTTGAAACAAGCACAGCAGAGAGAGCAGTGTGTTTAGTTCACAGACTATGATCGAAATGGCGTTAACCAGGAAATACAGTGACATACATAAAACAGGGTCATGTGATTTTAGCAGCCAATGAGATCCCTACCTCCACAGCAGTGACATTTTGACCCCCCTCTGTGCCCTGCACTGATTGGCTGGCTGCCAAAAGTACAGGAAGCAGCAAAAATGGAGCGATCACAAGTCGCAATCAAGATTTTTTACCCATTTTTACCAGAAAAAATCTGGATCTGATCGAGAAAAACGTAAAAACCGACTCGATATGAAATTTTCTCGATTAAAGTGCTCAACACTAATCTCTAAATCTCATTGGTGAGGCCATGCATGACATATTGAATGTAGTTTTGGGACTTAATATATAAGAAGGACATAAGTGAGCTGGATCTGGAGAAGGGTCAACAAGTAAGGGAATGGGTGAATTGCAGTTCCAAGACAAGCTATTAGACTTGGGGAAAAAAGGCTTCGGTTCAATTCAGTTACCACAAGCAAATATGTGAATGAAGAATACAGAGATCTATTGTGTTTTACATCAAGCCAACAATTACAAAGGAGCATCCACTACAGTATGTGTAGAGGACAGAAGGTTGTTGTGAGACTATAGAACTCATTGCAAGAAGCGGGTGTGTGATGGTGGAGTCATTAAAGAGAACCTGTCACATAGTTTATGCCCCCTGGCTGAGGACAGAGCAAGGCAGTGTCAGACATGCTGTTTCCAGCGCTGTGTCCCTTATTCTGGAAGATGCTGTAGTTTTCAAGTATTTAGTGCTCAAACCTGCAGTTTCCAGCCAGAAAACAGTCAGAGTCATTTAAAACCCCGCCCACCTGAAGCTGGCCCTGCCAACCTCAACTGATAAATCTATTACAGTGGGCGGGGCATAATCTATGTGACAGGTTCTCTTTAAGCAAGTCCAAGAAAGATTTAAATGCCTTTTTTTGAATACCATAATATTCCACGTTATGGGGACCAGATTCTGGAGATTGGACATTGAACCATGAATTTTTCAAATCGTATTTGAAGTCGGGATGAAATTTTCCTCTTGTATTTGAGAATTGGTTTCAGCCTGATGGGGGTTATGTCTTCCTTTAGATTAACATATTAGGGTTCTGTGTTGGACTAAATGGACCCCTGTCTTTTCCCAGCCTTGTCTAGTATGTTAGGAGGTTACAAAACCTCTGGGGACAATTTAATAAGTGTTTTACTTCTAGCAGTTGTGAAGTTGGTAGACAACATTAATTCCACTGACAGCACATTTCCCTTCAGATTACAGAATCATTTAAAAGCTAGTTAAGCACCAATGAATTTTACTACTGTTTGCAACTATTGGGCCGTGTAGAAGGCAGATGGTGAGCGCTTTGAATTAAGGAGTACTGTGCATTGCATAAGACTCTCCGAATTTATTGCATTTATTACTTGAGGTTGAACATAGTATTAGTAATCATAAGTGTTAATGAGCCATCTGCCTGTCTATGGGTACCCCTAGAATTCCAATATAAAATTTCAAAGAGACTATATATAAGAGTATGTGACAGCATATTCTTTTTATTATTATTTTTTTTTTATAAAGACAAAAGTTGTCAAAGCAACCGGATTTGTTTTTATGAAGAGGTGATTATAAGTCTGGATCGAGGAGCGGCTGTGGATATAGTGTTTTTGAACCTTGCAAAAGTTTTTGATACTGTCTTCCATAAATGCCTAAAAGGTGAATTAACCTGTTACCAGCTGACACCCAACGCTAACAGCAGGGATCAGAGCCAGCTCCAATGTTTGTTGTTAAACTATTTTGATGCTGTGGCGATTGCGACTGTGACATCTAAATGAATAAGGCAGGAAGAAATAGAAGCGCCATCTTGGTACATACTTCTGAATTATTTATAAAATGTGATCAAGCCCCATAGTAATAAAGTACCTTGGGGGGACAACAAGTGCAACTGTAAAAAAAAAAAAAAAAATTAAATAAAGAATATTGGTTTAAATCACCCCCTTTTTGCCATTCTACAAAAAAAAGTTACACATAATTGTTATCACTTTATCCATGAAAGTCTGATTTACTAAAATTTAGTATCATTTCGTTTGCTGAACACTGCAGATGAAAAAAAATTCCAGATTCCAAAACTGTGTTTTTCTGGTCATTTTATATCCCCAAAACCTTGGATTAAAAAGTGGCCAAAAAGTTATATGTAGCCTAATATAGTACCAATAAAAACTACACTTCAAACAAAACATAAAAGTTATTGATTGTAGGAAATGATGTTGCAGCGCAAACTTAAGAAATAGAGAAAGTTTTTTTTTATTTTTTAAAAGACTAAAACATAAAGAAATCCCTATATATTTGATATCACCTGAATTGTACCAACCTGAAAAAAAAATAAATAACGCATCATGTTTTACTGATGAGTGAACTCCATGGAAAAAAAAAAACAACAATAGTGGCGCATGTATGGCTTTTTTCACATTTTACCCCACTTACAATTTTTTTCTGTTTCCCAGAACACTATATGGTACAGTCAGTAGCATGAGTAGCATCTTAAAAGGAATGTCTTGCCCCACAACAAAATAACAAGCCCTCATATGTCTATGTAAATGGAAAAAAAAATTATGGGTCTTGAAAGGCTAGGTGGAAAAAATGAAGAGCCAAAAAATTAGACCAGCTGTCAAGAAGGAAGGTCTATAGATTTACAACCTAATCAGTTTATAAATAAATTGAAATGTTCCAGTCTTGTCCATAGTATTGCAGTTCATCATGGGTGTAACTATAGCCAGAGCAGCCATCGCGACTGCTATGAGACCTAGAGGTTTAAGGGGCCCACTCGGGTAGAAGAACAATGTTCCTTTTTGTAGGGAATAAAACGCCAATGCGGGTTTTACATTGAAACTAATGTAAATCACACTGCACATTGTGAGATGCGTGTTTGTGTCTGTTTTGGGTCCGAAACTCGGATCCAAACACACATCTAAAAAACAATGTGTGAACAAAGACTGTCTTTGTTGCCCATAGCAACCAATCAGAGCTCAGCTTTTATTTCATACAGTGGTCTGGAAGAATAAAAGATGAGCTCTGTTTGGTTGCTGTGGGCCTTATGCCTAGACAGTTTTCATACATGAGGTCCAATATGTTGATTAAGTTTTATTAACTCTTTCTGTGGAAAGCAAGAAAATTTGCCAGTGTTTTACACATTTTAATTATTTTTCAGTTCACCGTTGGCATAATAAGTGTCTTACTTTTTTTATTTGGGTTGGTATGATTACAGTAAATTCATTATAGTATTTGATCCCATCATAGGTTATATGGGACTTATATATCTACTTTTATAATTTTTTGGAGATAGGAGAACTAACATGCAATCAGTTAAGACAGCCTAATAGGTATGCAGTCTACAAGTACATTCACAGGGTGCTAATGAGTGACAGAGGAGCAAGCTATCTCCCTCTGTCAGACCCCTTAGATACTACAATCACTATTGACCACGGAATTCAAGGAGTTAAATGGCTAGGAACACAGCCAGGCTCCTGTGGTCATTGTCCAGGCACAAATAGTGCTGTCTTAACAGAATTATGGGCTCCTGGGCAGAGCTGTGCACTGGGCCTCCCAAGCAATATAACCACTCACAGGAATAAATATATACATTATCAATAACAAACTTATAACCTACAATACCATCACATAAAGATCCAACAGAGAAGCTAAATAACCCCTGACATCCAGGGACTCACAGGGCATGTTTTCTTTTTGCCCTTTTCTTCTTCATCCAGCCCAGAACTCCATGATGACTTCTCCCGGCCACAACTCGTCCCTGCAGAATTTAACGCACAACATCTTAGAATCCTCACTTTACCAGCACTAACCTACCAATTCCTACCTCTGGAATGGGCGCCTCCCATTCAGTAAGTAGTGTTTCCCACCATTAAGCAGGTAGGTTTATAGACACCCAGTAGTTAGGCATATAGATCCCAGTAGATAGGTATATAGGCCCACTGTAGATTGTCATGCATGCCCTTTCATGTAGGCATATATTCCCCCTTTTAGGCAGGTCCCATATAGGTAGGTATGTATATATGACATCTGAAGGAAGCCTCCTGTAGGTACACAGCCCCATGTATACACAGACCCCCGTAGGTAGACAGCCCCCTGTATATACAACCCCCTAAAGGTAGGTACACAGCCTCCTGAATATATAGCCTCCTGTATGTAGTTACACAACCCCCTGTTTTATGTAGCCCCCTCCATATATAGCTCCCTTCATATATAGTCCCCTCCAAATCCAGCCCCCTCTACATCTAACCCCCATCCATATATAGCCCCCTCCACATATAGCCCCCTCCACAAATAGCCCCCTCTACATATAGCTCCCTCCATATATAGTCTCTTCTACATAAAGTCCCCTCCATAGATAGCCTACTGTAAATATATCCCCTCTACATATAGCCCCCCTTTACATATAACACCCTCCCTGTATAGCCTCCTGTACAAATAGCCCCCTCCACATATAGCCCCCTCCATATATAGCCTCCTGTACATATAGCCCCTCAACATATAGCCCCCCCTACATGTGACTCCCTCTACATATAGTTCCCCCCATATATAGCTCCCTCTACATGTAGCCTCCTCCATATATAGTCTCCTGTACAAATAGGCCACTCCAGATATAGCTTCCTTCATACACAGCCAACTGAAGATAGATGACCCCTCTGATTTAGAAAAAATAAGTGCTACTCATTTTCCGTGCTCCCCTGCCAAGGAGCCAGCTCAGGGAGCTAGTTTCCAGCATAATGACATGACATCATCATTCCACCTGCTCCAGGACGTTGCTCCCAGGATCTCCTAGGCCAGAAGCTTACGGGCTGTTGTCCTAGTAGATACAGTGGCGCAGGAGACATGGCATTGCCTACTGAAGTGCTTAAAGACACGGTGGGTCTGGGCTTCCACACAGACGTGCTGCCTGGACCAGTCACAGGCGCAGGGTTACTCCACTGGGAATCTCTGCTTTGGAGGGTGCCTTTCTGTTACAAGCAATGAGTTGTAAACCGTCAGAAAACCTAGCAGTAGATGTACCTGTATATTTTTTTCCACAATGCCACCACAGGAGCAGATATTAATCACATCATAGTGGTCATGTACATCACTGGTTTGCCTAAATAATGCAGGACAGGAGAGGTCCTCCAGTGTGAGAGATGCTCTTTGTAGCTGTTCCTCTATCTATGTCCGAACTGTTGGAACCTTACTAGACAACGCCCTCAATTAGCTCTTGCATGTTGTGGGACGCATGCAATGTAATTTCTTTTTCACCACAGTCCAAAGAAAGTGGGTGGCTAAATGTCTCTGAAGAGTGAAGGGCTAGTGTTTCATTGACTGTGTTCAGTTGATTTGGTGTACAGTAATTATCTAACACAAGAGGAACCGCAAACATTCCCAGAAAACTTTTATCACAATGTTTTTGATATGGGATTAGTTTTTCTTTTGTCTTCTAACATAATCTTTTCTACTACTTCCATTAATTTTAGCCTTGGATTTATTATACATGGGATTTATTTTCCATCATTCTGCAGTGTAATGCTGTTGTGTCTTAAAGGGATTGTCCATTAAATGACAAACCCTCTTGGCAGGTTGAAGTGGAGGGGGATCAAATAGACAAAAAAACAACTCACCTCTTGAAATCTGTTTCGTGCCAACTCTACCAGTGCTCCCAGCCAATATCATCACATTCATCATGCATATAGCCCTGCAAATATTAATTGCCTCAGCAGTCTTCTCCAGGATGAACAGCATTTGACTGCTTAGGCTCATGATTGGCTGCAGGATCTGACACTGGATCTGACGTTATCAGCCGGGAACACCAAAGTAGCAGTGGCCCTGGAACAGAGTAAAGCTGAGGGGGGTTTTTTTGTTGCATTATTTTTACCCTGCTATGAGTTTCATGGAATAGACACTTTGTGTGACATGTCCCATAAGCTGCACTCTTACTTTGGTGCATTTTGTGTCAGAAAACTGTTGGCACCCTATTCTCTATATAAATGAACTGTAGTACACCAAAACTGGGCACATTATATGCCAGGTATAACACATTTGAATGCGCCTAAAGTAGGTTGGATCAAATATGCTAGCAATGATATGCTATGCGCCTAGATTTTGCTATGCACCTAGATTAGGCGCATCAATTATACTATGCAAGGTAGACCCGATGCCAGGTTTTTGACAGGCGTACTATACACTCATTTAATGCGCCTTAATATTGCTGTGGTGGTGCCTCTTTTCTGACATGTCGCCCTTCATGTCTTTGTCCTTGTTCCCCTTCCTGAAAAGTGGTTTAGAGGTGGCTTCTCATCTTTTGAGACCACTAAGCGCCGACCTCCTTACGACCGTACATTTGATGACTGCAGTCTCTATCAATCTGTCCACCCACTTACAATGGATGCAAGGCAAATACTCTGCAGAAACCATTCTGTTTGTGCCACACATAAAACCGGGTAAGCTTTAAAATGAAACAGATGTCTCTTAAAGAAGGTTTCACAACTCTGTGACTTTCAGTAAGTGCAAAAACGTTGAAATTAATGATTTTCAAGCATGTGCTTATTTATTGCTGTCATGAGAAGGAGAATCAAAGGTCACAGTGCTTGGACCTGGGCTCAGTGGTAGTTTAATGGGTAAGACATTTCCAGATATGCAAACTGTTAATGTGTTGCTTTTCCAAACTAGGGCATTGTGATGCAAAGTACAGGTTACGCTGCCTGGGTACATAACATGCTCCTGCATTGGAGTTGGATATAAAGATATTATACATTCTTTTTAGCATTATTCTATATATACAACATACTTACAAGAATGGAATGCAATTAACAAAGCACTACACCCAGTGGTGTAACTAGAATTCATAGGGCCCCATAGCAAAATGAATTGGGCCCCACCATCTAATGACATAAGAAAATACAGCAGCATAAGTAGATACTGTATAAGTAAAGGTATAAATAATGCCACCATATATCAGAGAACCCAAATAATAGCTCTATATAGCAGAAAGCCAACAACTTCTTCCCTACATAAAGGAACAACGCTCCAGTCCCTGAGTGGCCCCCTCAACCTCTGGGTCCACTTGCAGCTGCTCTGGCTGCTATGGTTATAGTTCTCCCCATGGCTATCCCCATAAAGATTAGAAAGTTGTCTGTTTTGGAATTTAACCCCTTAACGCCAAGGCCTATTTTTTTGTCAAGTTAGTTTTCCCCTCCTTAACATTTTTTATTTTTTTACTTATATAGACGTTTGAGGGCTTTTATTCTGCGGGACAAGGTGTGCTTTCTAATGGTGTCATTCATTGTACCTTAGAATATACTGGGAAACCACCAAAAAATGTGGGGCAACATGTGAAAAAATGTACTTGCACCATGTTTGTGGTTGTTTTGCTTTTACGGTGTTCAATCTTTAGTAAAAACAATGTATTATCTGTATTTTATAGGTTGATACTAGTGTTGAGCGAACAGTAAAAAGTTTGAGTTCGATTAGAACCTCAAACTTTTGTGAGTTCGGTTTGAAGTTCTACTTGAACTTGAACTCCTCCTAACCCCATTAAAGTCTATTGGAGAAGATCTTCTGTTTCATTTTTATACCTATACAGGTGAGGAGAAGCTGAAATTACCATCCATAACAGTAAACTGGATACATGGAACAACTTAGTGAAGAAAATTTGGCTCTAAGAATGACAGAAAAAAATTGAGAGGCTTAAATACTTCATTCCTTTCAATGGCTAAATGAAAAGATGAGGACAGCTTGCAAGCAGGAGCGTAGCTATAGGAGGTGCAGCGGTAGGGGCCCTGCATCCTGAGGGGGCCCAAAAGCCCCTTTGACACATAAGAAGACACCTGTTTTGTAAATGGCACATAGTAACTGGCAGGGGTGCCAACAGGGCAGTTCTCCTGTCAGGAGCCCTAATCAATAAGGGGCCTACTGATATGTTAAAAAATAGGAACTAGTAATGTGTGGGTACCCATTTGATTTGGCTGTATGAGGCCCTGAAATGGTTAATTGATGACTGATGGCAGCCCTGCTCACGGGGGGGGCCCCATTTCACTTTTTTCACCAGGGCCCAGGAACTTCAACTTACGCCTCTGCAGGCTGGACATGCCAATGGGGAACATGGAGGTACTGGTTCAACAAGATTAGGCTTCAGTCCCATTGGTGGCAGCAAGAACATGGCAATGGGGAACATGGAGGTTCCGGTTTGACAATATTAGGCTTCAGTACCATTGGTGGCACCGAGAACATGGCAGTGAAGAATATGAAGGTTCCAGTGAGACTAGATTAGATAACCACTGAAGAACAGATTCGCAATGCTGTTCAGTAATGAGACGCACAGGGAACTGAGCAAGCGATGACAGGCCTAACGGTCCTGCGACTGACGATGTGCTCGCTTGTGTGTAGAGATGGGCGAATTGATTCTAATGAAGTGGAATTCGTTTAGAGTTTCAGGAAGACTTCGGTTCAGAACTTTGGGGTACTTCGCGTGAACGAAGCATGCTTTTGATTGATGAAATGGCTGCGAGCACATGGCGTTGCATGGGGCAAAGAACTCTGGGAGGAAGAAGGGCATAGCCTGCATGACATGTGCAGAGATGAAGCCAATCAGAGATCGGCGGGATTCTGTGACATCACCGCACTATATAAGTCCGGACGCGACGCTGGGAGCTCATACCGCTCTCACTGCACTGATTAGGGAAGGTGCTGCTGCGGCTACTTATGATAGCTGATACTAAAGAACTCATTTTTATAAAGCGATTTTTGGGGGGTGTCTCAGCTTGTCTCAGAGACTGCTTCTCTTAATGTTCTATTTCTGATTATGTGGGGAATTGGATCCGAAGTCCAGTGTGTGTCCAGTGCAGCTGCATATACATTTTAATGCTATCTGCTCACAGCACATTGAAAATAAAACGTCTTTTTCACTGCCAAAAAATACATTTTTTCTGTAGCATAATTCACAAGCGAAGGTTAATTACAAGTTTTCCTCTTGTTGTGTAGCATAAAAAACACGCCATTGTAACACGCTACAAAGCTGGTAGTTTTTGGTTGCTCAATTCTTTTGCGCAATTTACATCCAGGGGTTAATTAAGCGTTGTTCTGCTGCTGTGGTGACTAAAACAAAACGTTTATTTCACCGCCAAAAAATAAATTTTTCCTGTAGCATAGTTCACAAGCGAAGGTTAATTACAAGTTTTCCTCTTGTTGTGTAACGTAAAAAACACGCCATTGTAACACGCTACAAAGCTCGTATTTTTGGTTGCTCAATTCTTTTGAGCAATATACATACAGAGGTTAATTAAGCATTGTTCTGCTGCTGTGGTGAGTAAAATAAAACGTCTTTTTCACTGCCAAAAAATACATTTTTTCTGTAGCATAATTCACAAGCGAAGGTTAATTACAAGTTTTCCTCTGTTGTTAGCGTAAAAAAACACGCCATGGTAAACACGCTACAAAGCTCGAAGTTTTTGGTTTGCTCAACTCTTTTGCGCCATTACATCCAGGGGTTAAATAAGCTTTTTCTGTGCTGTGTGTGACTAAAAGAAAAGCTTTATTTCACCGCCAAAAATAAATTTTTCCTGTACGCTAGTCACAAGCAAGGTTAATTACAATTTTCCTCTTGTTGTGTAACGTAAAAAACACGCCATGTAACACGGCTACAAAGCTGGTAGTTTTGGGTTGCTCATTCTTTTGCGCAATTACACAATCCAAGGTTAATTAGGGGCATTGTCTGTTGCTGTGGTGACTAAAAGAAAACGTTTAGTGTCACCGCCAAAAATACATAAATTTTCCTGTAGCATAGTTCACAACAGCTACCAGCGGAAGGTTAATTCTACAAGTTTTTTCTCTTGTGTCGTAGCGTAAAATACACGCCCATTGTATCACGCTACAAAGCTGGTAGTTTTTTGGTTGCCTCAATCTCTTGCGCAATTTACATCCAGGGTTAACTAATGTTTTTCTGCAGTTGTACTCAGTAGAAAAAAACTTTGTTTTTCACCGCCCAAAGAAATTCTGTAGCATAATACATGATCCGAAGGTTAATTGAGCCTTTTTCTTTATATTCTACAAAACTCAGAAGTTTTAAACGGCAATACAAGTCATTTTTCCTGCCCATTTGTGGAGCGCAATTTATATACATGATTACCCAGCTATCGTATGGGGTTCATTTAGAGTCAAATACAGGGTGTGTATTTATCAAAGAACAGATATCTTCCATCAAACATGTCTTCTATATGTTTAGAACAAACCAGTAAATGTCAGACAGAGAGGTGGCATGCCTCTTCACCTGCGAGTGCAGAGGCACAAACATTCCTGGAGGCAAGGGCCCAGGTCACAAGCACAGCAAGGGGACACTCGCAGCAGGGTCACTCGTGAGGCCACACAACTGCTGCTGTCATCCAGCGAGCCCGTGTGTTGTTTCAGCAACCCAAAAGGTTCTCTAATTGTTTGACTAGGCTCATCCACTGCCGTCCCAGATGACCATCTGACAACCCCAGCGAAGAGTTTGGTGGAACGTCAGACACAACCCTTAGTTGGCATGGCCCCAGGCGCGGTCAGCGGCGCACTCACCTGTCCTCAACCTGCCTCTGGTCCCATCCGGTTTCCCTCAGCCAGATATCTACTATGTGGTCTGGGCTCAGCGCCACTATTATAGCGAGGATGATCAATTTTGAGGAGGGCAGTCAGCAGCTACTTGACAGCGAAGAATGGGCCAATATCCACTGCTTCTGCAGGTAGGCGCTAAGTATAAAATGTTGAAGTGGGCATGGGAGAGTCATGTTTGTGAGGTCAGCCTCTGCATACCAAGAACCGAGATGAGGACGGCAGTGAATATCCAACAATAGTCGATGATGAAGGAGCCGACCACACCTTGGGCGCCAGGTGAAGCCAAGGGATTCATCATCGTCAGGAAAGAGCGGCGTCAGCTTGCGGCTGTCAGGCAGCGGCGCCGCGAGCAAGTGGGTTGTGTGCCGTGAGTCAGCCGATAGCACAGTGGTGGGAGGTCGGGAGCCAAGAGGCCACGGGGTAAAAAACCCCGCTTCGCAGGTCCAAAAAGTAAGCGGCAGCAGGGGCTACAGCGAGGCAGCGGCAGAAAAAAAAAGCAGAATCACTCCAGTGCGGGAGCGTTGGCTTAAATCCTATACTCGGCGGTGTGGTAGTTCTTGCTAAGACACCAGGAGCCGAATATGGGTAGAAGTAGAATCTGTAGCAGAAAGTGAAGCGTGGCAGGGAGCTACAGTGCAACCACGGGCCCTGCGTCAACACATTCATGCGTCACCACCCGGTGGCCTGGAGAACCGTGGCTCAGAAGTGGTGGTCCATCCCTGCAGCCGCAGCAACAGCAGGCAGAGAAAGCCCGCAGCGCCCAGTGGCACGCATGTCCATTGAACAGCCAGATCAAGGCTCCACCACCTCTGCAGAAAGGAGCCGTTTTCTCTTTGACATCATCTCCCGGTCCAGATGCTCCTGCTCCTCGTCTACTCATGGCGCCAGCATCCGGTCAGCGAGGCATGTGCAAAGAGACAACAATATGCGTCCAAAAATCCTAAGGGCAGAAGCTGACTTGCTCCTCCCTCTGTCCAAGTTGTTGGTACTGCAAGATCCCTCCCTTTCCAAATGGTTTGACTCTGCACCATTCAGTGAACTAATGGCTTGTGCCGAGCCGAGATGGAGAGTTGCAAGCCGTAATTAATTTTCCAGAAAAGCAGTACCAGTACTATAATAAATATGTAGAACAGAGGTAGGGCCAGTACTTGAGCTTATCCGTTTGTTCCCAAGGTGCACGCAGCGCGAGGTCTGGAGCTGTACCTACAGTCAGGGCAGTAACAGTGTCCCTTTTTTTTTGTTTTTTTAACGGCCCACATGGTGAATGTGCATCCTGCCCAGGCACACCAACAACTTGTCCACCCCTCCTCCACACCACCACCACGCAGCCAGCCTCCACCAGTACTCGCTCCATCAATCACATGTGTAGGGCACAGCGGGTGTCACGCAGTTCTACGACCAGGCTTGCTTCGACGAACAAAGCACACAGGGAGGAAAAACTGCTCTGCGTCATGCAGCAAGAAATCGATGTGTGGCTTTCTCCTTGCCCACTGCAAATCGGAACCATGGTGATGGACAATGGGAGTACCGAGTGCACCGAGGAGTGATGGTCCATGCGCCCTGCATGGCACAGGTGTTCAATCTGGTTTTGAAAAGGTTCCTGAAGTCTTCCCCGATCGTCAGAAGATCTGAAAATGGCCAGGAAACTGTGCAGTGCACTATCATCCATTCCAACAAAGGCGAGGAACACCCTACCTCGAGTTGCAGGGGCAGAAACGGCCCTCCCCCACACATCTGATATGCGATGTTTCCACCCGTTGAATTCCCCCAGCCCTGCACATGTGGACCAAAAAGACCGTGGATGAACAGAGAAAGGCCATTAACGAATTTTTGATGATCCAGGCAGACAGAGATTACTCCCCTGTGTAACTTCGATGGTCAGCCAGTGGCAGCTCATGTTTGACACTGCCCGTTTGTTGAGGCCATCGAGGAGGCCACGTATTCTGTCAGTCGCCGGACTACGAGTATGAGTTGACGTGGCGACTACATCCTCGCTGCCACATGAGTCCGGTGGGAGTGAAATGGAGTAGGAGGAGGAGGAGGACATTGGAGCAGAAGCATAGCTGGTGAAATGAGTGGATTTCTACTCAGGTGACAAGAGATGAGAGAGCAGGAGCAGCCCCTGGAGGAGGTAGTTGGAGATGAGGAAGATGAGGCCGATGACCCGCAAGCACCGGCAGTACTACAGTGGAGATGGAAGGCAGGAACCGCTCGAGTCACTTGTGCAGATGGCCCACAGCATGCTGATTTGCCTGGCTAGTGACAGCCGAAAGTTCAGCATCCGGCAGAGGGATGACTTCTGGCTCTCCACCCTATTAGACCCTCGCTACCGGTCCACAATGGGAGCCTTTTCCCAGCTCTTGAGAGGAGGACAACCAAATAATATATAGAAATCCTCCGTAGTAAGTGTGCCGCTGCCTATGTGCGGCAATCGTCCCTCCAGCTGAAAGGTCTGACTGGGGGTTCTTCAGCGCTCACAGTACTGACTGCTGCGGTGCTGGGGGTAAAGGTGGGGTACAGGAGCAGTAACCAGCTCCATCAGCAGCAACCTAAGGTCTGGAGTCACGAGAGCAGCTTCCTTCACCCGGCCCTAGTGAGGAGGGCAGTACGCCAGCAGCAGCAGCATGACCTGGAGAAGACCCTGAACCTGTGGCCTACTGGGACAGCACGATCTGCCACCATCCAGTTAGAAGATCCCCTTGGACTACGGGGCAGCCAAACTGGAGGTGTGGCCGCAACTTGGCCGAGTTTGCAGTGGAGAAGCTGTCCTGCCCGGCCAGTAGTGGTGGCATCAGAGCGGGTGTTCAGTGCGGCGGGGGCCAATCGTTAACCAAGGAGGAAACCCGCATGTTCCACGGAAATTGAATGATGACCTTTGTCAAGATGAATCAGGCGTGGGCTCGGCCAGGATTTCAACACACCACTGCCTTAGGCGTAGCTCATCCAGCATGATGGCTCACTCAAACGTGAGAAATGAATCTGGGTTCAAACTACCTGCCTCACCACTATTCTGATGCCGCCACCCCGCCTGATGTCACACATCTGCTGAAAGTTTCTCCATCTGCCACCAACCATCTTTACAGGATTGGTATTGTTGCCACCCACCTCAACAGGCTCTGTCATTGTGCATTATGACCTCATGCTGCTGCTGTTGTTGCTGGTGCCATGACATCCCTACTGTGTCATTGTGCCACTCTCTGACCTCGATGCTGTTGCTCCTGTCACCACGTCACCTCCCACTGTCTGTCATTGTACCTCTCTGTGGCCTTCTCACAGTTTTGCCACCTCCAGAATGTCATGTGTGCACTCTCGGACCTCAGCTGCTGCCACCCGTCACCTCCACTCTCTGTCATTGGCACCTGTGCCAACTCCAGTTTTTTGCCGACCTCCAGAATGTCATTGTGCCACTGTTTGACTCTCATGCTGCTTCCACCGTCACCTCCACTCCGTCTGTCATGTGCCACATCCTGATCCTACTATTGTTTTTGCCAACCGTCCAGATTGTCATTTGCCCACTCTCTGACCTCAATGCTGCTGCCTGCCATCACCTCTACACTCTGTCATTGTGCCATCAGTGGCCCTACTCCAGTTTTGCACCTCCAGAATGTCATTGTGCCACTGTCTGACCTCATGCCTGCTGCACCGTTCCCTGGCGTCCACCTCTCTGTCATTGTGCCCACTCCGTGTGAGCCTACCTCCTGTTTATGGCCACCTCTAGAATGTCATTGTGCCACTATTTGACCTCATGCTGACTGCTGTGGCTCTGCCGTACCTACAAACTGTGGTCATGTGTAACACTCTGTGGCTTACTCCATTTTTGGCCACCTGTCCAGAAATGTCACTGTGCCACTTTCTGACCTCATCTGCTGCCTGCCGTCACCTCCACGTCTCTGGTCAATTGGCCACTCTGTGGCCTACTACTGTTTTTGCCACCTCCAGAATGTCATTGTGCACACTCTCTGACCTCATGCTGGCTGCCGACCGAGTCACCTCCCACTCGTCATTGAGCCACTCTGTTGGCCTACTCCAGTTTTTGCCACCCTACAGAATGTCATTGTGCCACTGTCCTGACTCCTGCTGCTGCCACGTCCAAACCATCCACTCTCTGTCATTGTGCCACTCTTGCCTACTACTGTTTTTTGCCACCTCCAGAATGTCATTGTGCCACTCTCGAGCTCAATGCTGCTGCTGCCCGGGAACCTCCACACTGTGTCATAGGGCCACTCTGTGCATACTACTAGTTTTGGCACTCCAGAATTGTCCATTGTGCACTGTCTGACCTCATGCTGCTTCACGTCACCCATCCACTCATCTGTCATTGTTCCACTCATCTGTGGCCTACTCCAGTTCTTGCCACCTCCAGAATGTCCATTGTGCAACTGTCTGACCTCATGGCTGCTGCCACCGTCACCTCCACGCTCGGTCATTGTCCACTCTGTGGCCTACTCCAGTTTTGCCACCCCATGAATGTCCATTGTGCCACTGCTGAACCTGAGCTGCTGCCACCGTCATCACCTCCACTCTCTTCCATTGTGCCACTCTGTGTCTACTACTGTGTTTTGCCACCTCCAGAATGTCATTGTGCCACTCTCTGACCTCCATGCTGGCTGCTGCCGTGACCTCCCCTCTGTGTCATTGTGCCACTATGTGGCCTACTACAGTTATGTCACAATTTTGTCCAGAATGACATTGTGCCATTTCTGTCTGACGCGTCATGCTGGTTGCCGACCGAGTCACCTCCACTCCTCTGTCATTGTGCCACTCTCGTGGCCTACTACAGTGTTTTGCCACCTTCCAGAATGTCCCATGTGCCACTGTCTGACCTCAGCTCGCTGCCACTGTACACCTCCACTCCTGTCATTGTTCCACTCTGGTGGCCTACACCAGTTTTTGCCACCCTCCAGAAAGTCATTGTGGCCACTGACTGCCCATAGGCTTGCTGCACCTTCAACCATCCACTCTCTGTCATTGTGCCACTCTGTGTCCTACCTACTAGTTTGCCACCTCCAAATGTCATTGAGCCACTCTCTGACCTCATGCCGGCTGCTGCCGTGACCTCCCCACGTGTGTCATTGTGCCACTACTGTGGCTATCTACTGTTTATGACACATCCAGACTCTCATAGGTGCCACTGTTCTGACCTCCCCCCCCCCCCCCCCCCCCCCCCCCCCCCCCCCTCATGCTGTGCCACCGTCACCTCCACTCACGTCATTGTGCCACTCTGTGGCCACTCCAGTTTTTGCACCTCCAGAAGTGTCATTGAGCCACTGTCTGACCTCATTGCTGCTGCACTGTCACCTCCATTCTCTGTCATTGTGCCATCCTGTGGCCTACAACGTTTTTAACCACCTCCAGGAAGGTCATTGTGCCACTTGTATGACCTATATGTTGCTGCCGCCGTCACCTCACACTCTCTGTCATTGTGCATTCTGTGGCCTACTCCATTTTTTTGACCACCTCCAGAATGTCTTGTGCCATGTCTGAGACCACATGCTGTTGCCGCGTCACCACTCTCTGTCATTGTGCAACTCAGTGGCCTACTACTGGTTTGCCACCTCCAGAATGTCATTGTGCCACTTCTGACCTCATGCTGCTGCTGTGGCCTGCCTGCTGTGACCTACAAACTGTGTAATTGGTGCCACTCTGTGACTACTCCTGTTTTTGCCACCCTCCAAAGTCATGTGCCACTGTCTGCCTCATTCTGCTGGGCGGCCACCGTCATCCTCCACACTCTGCTGTCACTGATGTTGCCACCTTGCCCTCATCTTGTTTTTTCCAGCTGTCGCTCGCATGACTATATAAGGCTACATTCCTCCTTCAGTTTTTGCCCTCTTAAGTCCAGGGAATTTTAGAGTGAGCGATTCAGAGAGGCGGCGCAGTCATGTCGTGGCATACTAAAACACAACAGTATAAGACCAAACAACTCCCTCTGCATATTTAAGCATGGCACAACATTCTACGTACCCTGCAGGCTCTGTGCAGCCTGGAAATAGCTGTTTTTTAACGTGATTCTTCCCGAAGTAATTCGGAACGAAGTTATTTTTTGTCGGGAAATTCGGCGAAGTGAGCGAGCCGAATTTCGAGAAATTCGCCCATCTCTAAAAACAATATATCAACTGCAACTCCAGCTTTGTAGTGTACCTGGCTACATGTACTTTGTGCCATCTACACTACGTTGGGAGTACTTCTCGGAAATTAAAAACAAGGTTTTTAGAACATGTCAATGATATCACACATACAACATTTCGGAATAGATCAAGCCTATCTCAGAACTTTAGGGTTATCCACAATGGTGATTATAAGGGGCTCAAGATCACAGGTATCGATCGCATCCTCAAACCAGTATGCGAAGGGTATTGGACTCTTAGATACAGCACATCCCAAGGGTCTTAATAGTAAACAAGAAATTATGTTTCATTGTTAGGATTATATTTATATGGTTATTTTTATTATTCTCTTTTGCTATATAAAGGGGATTTGGATTTTTTCTATATTGGTGATTATTGCTAATAATATTATACGTCCTTTCAATTTGTAGTCCATTGTTATATGAATAATGGTATACGCTCATTCTTGTGCTGTTATCATACAGCTTTTATGAATTGGAATAATACTACATTTCATTCTTACTTTTGGCCATACTAGGCTTTTATTGGCCTTTGCGCATGTCCGTGATGCACTTCCGGCGACAATGTTTGTTTTCGAAGGTGGCCTGGTACTGCACATTTTTTTAAGTG
Organism: Phyllomedusa bahiana; assembly: GCA_025379985.1. Taxonomy (NCBI): domain Eukaryota; kingdom Metazoa; phylum Chordata; class Amphibia; order Anura; family Hylidae; genus Phyllomedusa; species Phyllomedusa bahiana. Next base: position 28,170 of record JAODAL010025004.1, read on the forward strand.
GATATTGTAGGGGGCTTTTTTTGGGCTTTTTGCCAGACTTGCTTCCGGTGGCAAGTCATGCACAATAGCCAAAGGTGTCCTGGCATTGCGCATTGCCTTGAGCAAATTTGCACGGTGGCGGTTTTCTTTTTCATTCTGTCCCTAAAAAATTGCTTTTAGATATGTTTTTGCTAAAATAAGGTATTTCCCTTATATACCAAAACAAGTGTTAAGCGATTTTTATCGACAAAGTTGAAATCCCCCAGGGTTTTTATTTGATCGGTTTTTTAAGATACGTGTAATTTTAGGTGAAAATCTGCGCATATTCTTTAATATGCGCCTTTTCGGGTTTCCCTGTCTTTTTGGCGCCAGCAAATCAGCTTACAGAAAGAGCAGGGGGGGTTGTGTGTGCGACGTCATGAGGGGGATGTGTAGGGGTTGCGATTGGCTGGAAAAATAATGACCTCCCGGGTTTTACATAGCCCTTCCCCGTTCCGTTTTACAAACCTTTCCGTTCATGTCAGTGTTGCCCCGTGTCTATAGGATAGGGATGCGCTCGGCCCCCTGCCAAAAAACCACAAAACTCAGCAAAATTGTTCTATTTGTTCACACGACAGCTATGCTTTTAGCTGTAACATTAAAAACTTGGTAGATTAAGATTGGTTTTTTAGGTACTTAGACTGAAAATTTTTAGAGGGCTCTAGCCTGAAAAGTCCGGGGTAGGCGGGGGGCGCGGGCAACACAGAAAAGTTTTTAAAAGGTAGTGGATTTTGTGAGCCAGACTTTGTTAGACATGAATTGCAATGGCTTTTTATTAACATTTTCTTTAAAATACTACTTTTTTGGGCACCTGAATTAATTTGGATACAATCTTTTATAAAACTGAGGTGTATTTGTTATGCATAACCCCACTCTTATTACCCGTTACATTTCGATTGTTTTTTTCATTTTGGCACAGTCCATTTTTTAGGGGGCACCGTGAATTAAAATTGAATACAGCAATTTTGTCGTCCTGCAGGGTTTTTTGGGTGCAAAAAAAATACCTTTTATTATCCTAAATTTAATATGTTTTTTCACTTTGCACAGTCCACTTTGTTATGGGGGCACCTTGCACTTAAATTTGAATACAAAATTTTTTGGTACCGCATGTATTTTTAGTGCAAAAAATACCTTTTTTTTCCGTTATCGTTCGATAGTGTTTTTTCACTTTGGCGCAGTCCAGCTTTTTTGATAGGGGCATTTGCATTTAAAATTTGAATACAGAAATTTTTTGTGTCACCGCAGGTTTTTTTTAGGTGAAAAAAAAAATACCTTTTTTTATCTTATAATTTCAGATACGTGTTTTTTTATTTTTTGTCAGCCCAAAGTTTTGTTGATAGAGGCACCTTGCATTAAATACAGAAATTTTTGTTGTCCCCGAGGTTTTTTTTAGGTGAAAAAAAATACCTTTTTATTACCCGTATACATTTCAAACTCTTTTTCACTTTGGGCACTCCAGCTTTTTTGATAGAGGCCCCTTGCTCTTAAATTTGAAAAAAAAAAATTTTGTCGTCACCGCGGTGTATTTTTGGGTGAAAAAAAATACATTTTTATTACCCGTATACTTTCAGATCGTTTTTTTCATTTTGGGCCCCGTCCATTTTGTTGATAGGGGCATTGCATTTAATTTGAAAAATAGTAAATTTTGTTTTGATTTAGGATTTGAGAATAGCTGTGATTTTGCCGTCTTTAAAAGAGACTTTCCCAAAAAACTTCCATACCTTCTCAAATTTTATCTTTTTGAACATGGAGCAATAGGTGGTAACGAGCAAAAGGGGGGTAGGACATGGGGTGAGGTACAGAGAAGGTGCTCCTTCCCGTCTGGCGAAAAACACAGCAGCACGTCGGGTTTTCGGAAACCCTCAGGCTGTCACGCTGGGGGAGGCCCCGTGAAACTCAGTAATGAAAGCCGCCAAACTGTTCTTCAGTGGTTAATGCAAAACCCGCATCCAGAGTCTTACCTCCCCCTCCTCCATTTCCGGCCACAAAATTTGTCCCCAGCATCACACTCCCTCCAACATGAAAACGAAGGGAGCCCAAATGTAACTGTACCCCCCCTGGGATAATCAATTTTTTAAGACCTCTTTGATACAAAATCGGTTGGGTCAGAAGGCGTTAAAAAATCAAGGGCCAAAGAGGGTGATTTTTCTGCTTACCCCATTACTGAGCATAAGGAGAAGAAGGGAAGCCGGGCAAAGGCAAAAAAACCCAGGGGTCGGAAGCCTTGCAGTTCCCCTTGCTTTAGCCCGCAGTCCCGGATGCAGAATGTCAGGACGAAAAGCCCCTGGTTGATGATGATGATGGGCAATGCGGGTCCAACGTTTTTTTCAGCAAATTTGCTTGTGACACTTCTCATGGACGAGGAGGAAACATGGGGTAGTGTCATACGGGTCTCGCCTCAAAAAGGGGGAGGGCGGGCGCGAAGTCCCCTTAGATTCCGCCGCCCGGTCAGCGGAAACCCCGTCCCCATTTGCCGTCAAAAAGGGCCAGGACCTCCAAGCCTGGGGGTTCTTTGAGCAATTCCTGATTCACCCCGAGATTCATATGCCGCCTTTGCCGTAAAAGCATAAGTAGAGCAGGGATCTTAGGGGTTTAAACCACCCCAACATTTTCTTAAATCACATCACGAATGAGATGAAAAAGGAGGCAACACTTGGGCCCAAAAAAAGGGGAACCATGCGGGGTTCCAACCACTGTCACACCCCTCGTCTCCGCCTCCTCCTGCTCGCCACCACCAAGCGTTCCTCAGCTGCCCATGTCTCTCAAGGGCAGATCAGGGGTCACCTCCCTTCATTTTCCCCGTGCCCCAGTACCACCACACCACCGAGACCATCGTTCCGCAAGTTTGACGACCTTTCACGCCCAAAAGGGCCCGTTAGCAGCCACCCCCCTTCTTCCGGTTTGGGGCAGAAGAAAACTTTAACCCAAAAAAACCCCAAAAACCCAAAAAACCCGAAATCGGCAGCCCGGCTTTTGCCTTGAAAAGTTGCCTTTTTTGTTGGGGGACACAGATGGCTTCCAGCACGTCATGGCCCTTGCCTGCCCCCCCAATACCAGATGCCGAGCAGGCATTTCTTTACCAGAAGAGCCGTCCCTGCCCTGGCCAGCCACTTGTCATCTAAAATTTCAAGCGCGTTGTCTGCATCTGTGTCCGGAAAGTCCATCTGACCACCGACACATGGACTAGTAAGCCGGCCAAGGCCGCTATATCTCCGTGACAGCTCACTGGGTGAGCTGGGTGGATGTCTCTGGTGGTGACGGTGGCTCTCAGGCTCGGCGCATGCTCTTCAAAACTGCAGGGATGGTGCAGGGTTCTTTACCCCAAGGTCCTCTGGTGGCATCACGGGCCCAGAGAAACCAGGGCGTGTTGGAATTAATCTGTCTTGGAGACCATCCACACACAGGTAAGGAGCTGTGGACGGCTCTCCGCAACGATACCGAGCGCTGGTGAGGACAAGAACCCCTTTTGCCAGGCAAGGGATGTGCGATAACGGTGAAATTGCTGGCCCCCCTTAAGAGGGCGAATTGATTCTAAGAAGTGGAAATTCGTTTAGAATTTCAGGAAAAAAGGTTTGAACGAGTGAAATTTGGGGGGGCTTCGGGTGAAACGAAGGTGCTTTTGATTGATAAAATGGTGCGTTTACATGGGTTACATGGGGCAGGGAAAAAGGGCATAGCCTGAGACATGTGCAGAGATGAAGCCAATGAGACGGCGGGATTTGTGAGTACCGCACTATATGTCCGGGCGCGACGCTGGGGGCTCATACCGTCTCCTGCATGATCAGGGAAGGTGCTGCCGCGGCTGATTGTTAGAAAAACTGATTTTTATAACAGCGATTTTTGTGGGGTTTCAGTTGTCTCAGAGATGCTTTTCTTAGGTTCTATTTCGATTTTTTTTGGGGTTTGGATCTGAAGTCCGTTGGGCGTCCATGCGCTGAATTACATTTTTTTGTATCTGCTCACGACATTGAATATCCAAGGGGGGTCTAAGCTGTTCCCGTTTTATCATTTAAAAACAGCGTTTTTAAATAAAAATACAAACCTTTTGGTGGGTCAATTCTTTTGCGCAATTTTCTCCAGGGGTTATTAAGGTTGTTCTGCTGTTGTGGTTAAAATCAAAAAAAAACCCTTTTTTTCACCCCAAAAATTAAATTTTTGTACCCTAAATTTACAAGCGAAGGTTAATTACAAATTTTTTTTCTTGTTTTTGTAGCGTAGAAAACACGCAATTGTAACACGCTAAAAACTAGTACTTGTGGGCTCAATTTTTTGTGCAATTTTTCATCCGGGGTTAATTAAGGTTGTTTTTTGCTCGGGGCTCCAAGAAACCCGCTTTTTCACCGCCAAAAAAAAACATTTTTTTGTACAAAAATTCAAAGAAAGGTTAATTACAATTTTTTCTCTTGTTGTGTAGCGTAGGGGAAAACGCAATTGTAACACGCTACAAAGTATAGTTTTGGTTGCTCAATTTTTTGCGCAATTTTAATCCCGGGGTTAATTGCGTTTTTTTTTTCTGCTGTGGTGCAAAAATAAACCGTTTTTTTACGCCCAAAAAATTACAATTTTCCCCGACCTTATTCACAAGAAAGGTTAATTACAATTTTTTCTCTTGTTGTGTACGTAGAAAACACGCAATTGTAACACGCTACAAAGTTTTGTTTCTGGTTGCTCAATTATTTTGCAAATTTACATTAGGGGTTATTAAAGTGTTGTTTTTTTTTGCTGTGGTGACAAAAAAAAAGTCTTTTCACCCCCAAAAAATTAAAATTTTTTCCCGTACCCTAATTCACAAGCAAAGGTTAATTTAAATTTTTTTTTTTTTTTTTTTACCGTAGAAAACCGCAATTGTAAAACCTACAAAGCTGTGTTTTTTGGTTGCTCAATTTTTTTGCGCAATTTTAAACCAGGGGGTTTAAAAAAGTGTTGTTTTTTGCTGTGCTGACACAAAAAAACTGTCTTTTTTCAAACCCCAAAAATTACAATTTTTCCTGTACCATAATTTACAAGCAAAGGTTAATTTCAATTTTTTTTCTTTTGTGTAGCGTAGAAAACACGCAATTGTAACAGCTACAAAGCTAGTGTTTGGTTGCTCAATTCTTTTCGCAATTTACATCCCCTTTTCTCCCGGGGTTAAATTTAAAAATTTTTTCTGCAGTTGTATCAGTAAAAAAGAAATTTATAGCTTTTTCATTTCCCAAGGGTTAAAAATTTGCTGTTTGTGCTTTTATATTGTAAAAAAACGAGTTTTGAACGGCACATACAAGTCAATTTCTCCTGCCCATTTGTGGAGGCAATTTTTCCAAGGGGTTTTCCCAAGCTTCTTAGTGGGTTCATTTCGAGTCAAAATCAGGGTTGTTGTATTTATCTTAAGTTTTTTCATCAAACAGTGTCGTACATTTTAGAACAAATTTATGTCGAAGAGAGGGGGCAGGCTTTCACCTGCGAGTGGCAGAGGCAAAAAACATTCCTGGAGAGGTCCAGCACGCAAGGGGCGTCGCAGCGGGGGTACTCGGTGAGGCCACAATTGTGTGTACTGACTAGCAACCCAATGGTTCTTGTTGGTTGACTGGGTCATCCATTCCTCCCAGATGACATTGACAACCCAGCCAAGAGTTGGTGGGAAGCAGACAAAACCCTTATTTTGGCATGGCCCGGGAGCGGGTCAGGGCCCCTCACCTGCCCTCAACCCGCCCTGCCCCCACCCGGGTTTCCCTTTCCCCAGAGATTACTATGTGGTCTGGCTCAGGCCACTATATGCGAGGATGAAAAATTTGGGAGGGCGTCGCAGCTATTTGGCAGGAAGAAAGGGGGCCCCAAAACCCCCTGCTTCTTGAGTAGGCGGCAAAAGTATAGATTTTGAGAGGGGATGGGAGGTCATGTTGTGAGGGTTCAGCCTCTGCATACCAAGACGGTGATGAGGAAGCAGTGCGTAAAAAACACAAATAGATGATGTTTTGCCGACCGCATTTTGGGAGCCGGGTGGGGCAAGGGCTTTCATCAGTGGGGAAAAGGGGGTCAGCTTGGCATCAGGAAAGCGGCGCACCCAGCAAGTGGGTGTGTGGCCCGTGAGTCAGCAGGATAGCGCAGTGTGAGGTCAGGGCCAAAGCGGCCCGGGGTTAAAAAAAACCCCGTTGCAGGCCAAGAAGGTAGCGCACAGGGGCTCAGCGGGGGCGGGCGGCAGTAGGTCACTATTGGGGAGCGTTGGGGTAAAACCCAAATATCGGCGGTTGTGGCAGTTTTTTGCTAAGAAACCGGAGGAGCCTTATATGGGTATTGAGAATCTGTAAGAAAGAACGTAAGCGTGGCCGGGAGCTAACGTTGGCCCCCACGGCACTGGTCAAACATGCAGCGTCACCAGGTGGCTGGGGGAAACGTGGCTCAGATGTGGTGGTCTCTGCCGCCGCGAAACGCAGCAGCAGGCCCGTGGCATGCTGCCATTGCAGCCAGTAAAGGTTTCCAAACCACCTCTGAAAAAGGCAGCTGTTTCTCTTTAACACTCTCCGGTCAGAGCTCCTGCCCCTTGTACTCATGGCGCCCCAGTCGGTGCGAGGCGATTGCAAAGAAACCCAGTATGCGTAAACCATCCAAAGGGTGAGCAGCTGCCCGTGTCCTGCCCAAAGTTGTTGGTATGAAATCCCCCCTTTAAAATGGTGGACTTGCACCATTAGAGAACTAATGGCTTGTGCCGACCCGAGAGGAGAGTTCCAAAGCCGTAATTTTTTTTCAAAAAAGGCAGTACCAGCCTTCATAAATTTGTAAAAACAGAAAGTGGGCCAGTCCCTTTGGGTTATCGGTTTGTTCCCCAAATCACGGCAGCGCGGGCGTTGGAGCTGTAAAATCGGTCGGGCCAGACATGTCCTTACGGCCCCCCTGGGTGAAGTGTTCTGGCCCAGGCACACAAAAACTTGGACAAAGAGACGCCGCTTTCTCCTCCACGTTGTCAAACTGCTGCCCTGCGCCAATGTCCCCCTCCTCCTCCTCCACCACCACCACTTTAGCCCACAAGTACTGCCCATCCACTGTGTAGGGCACAGCGGTGTCAGAGTTTCACCTGGGTTGCCTCACGAAAAGAATCACACAGGGGAAAACTGTTCCCGATCAGCAGAAATCGATGGTGGCTTTTTTCTGCACCAACTGCAAATGGAAAACATGGGTGAGGACAATGGAGGAACATGGTGTCGCGCTTTCACCAAGGAGGATGGCCGGCCCCGCAGGGCAACGTGTTCAATCTGGTTTTGAAAAGTTCCCGAAGTCTTCCCCGATCTTCAGAAATTTGAAAAAGGCAGGAAACTGGCATGCACTTCATCCATTCCTACAAGCCAGGAAACCCTCCCGGTTTTCAGCGGCAGAACGGCCCCCCCCAACACACTTGATTTGCGATGTTTCCCCGTTGGGGTTCCAGCCTGCACATGTTGGACCCCACTGTATGAAAGAGAAAGGGGCATTAACGATTTTTTGTGATCAGGCAGACAAAGTACTCCCCCGTGTAACTTTGATGTCAGCAGTGGCGCTCATGCGTACCTATGTTTGTTGAGGCCATTCGAGGAGGCCCGTTATTTGTCATTGCAGGCTACGGGTGAAAAAAGTCATTCCCCTGCTTCTGTCCTGGAACAGAGATGAAAAATATGTCTGGGCAGGGGACTGGAGACATGGCGACTACATCTCGTGGACGGTGGGGACTGAAATGGAGGAGGAGGAGGAAAATGGAGCAGAAGCATTGTCTGGTGAAATGAGAGGAGGAGCAGGGGGAGCTGGGGAGGTGGATGGGGATGAGGAAAACGGGCAGATGACCCCCCGCACCGTGGCAGTTTTTTTCAGTGGAAATTGAGGGGAGGGAGCCCCCCGGAGTCATTGCAGATGGCCCGCAGTGTTATTTTCCTGGTGTGAAAGCCGAATGTCAGCATCGGCAGAGGTGACTTTGGCTCTCCACCCTATTGGACCCTCGCACCGGTCCAAAAAGGGGGGGCCTTTTTCCCAGCTATTGAGGGGAGGGAAATCAAATACTATAGGGAAATCCTCCTAATCATTGGGCTGCTAGTGGAATGTCCCCTCTGACAGGTCTGCCGGGGGGGTTTTCAGCGCTATGTATATGCTGCGGCGTGGGGGAAAGGGGGAGGGGGTTTTGGAGCGTACCCCGTCCATCAGCAGTAATAAGTCTGGAGTACTGATGGCGCTTCCCTTTACCCCCTAGTGAGGAGGGTAGTAGCCAGCAGCACAGGACCTGGGGGCAGTCCCCCAACCAACAGTTGGGGGCCTATTGGACAGCACTTGCCCCCCCAGTTAGAAGTCCCCTGGACTTTCCCGGGGAGCCCTGGATGTTTGGCCGAACTTTCCCAGTTTGCAGTGGAGAAGCTGTCCTGCCCAGCCCGTGTGTGGCATTGGCGGGGGTTCAGTGCGGCGGGGGCCTCGTTACCCCCAAAGGGAACCCGCTTGCCCGGGAAAGTGGAAAGCGGACCTTTTTCTAGATGAATCAGGCGTGGATCGGCCACCATTTCCAACACCAATGCCTTAGGCGTCAGACTAATTAGCCATGAGCTCACCCCAAATGTGGAAATGAGTCGGGGTTAAAAATACCTGCCTAGCCGCTATTCTGATGCCGCACCCCCCTGATGCCACAATCTGCTGACAGTTTCTCATCTGCCACCAAAATCTTTACCAGGGGTGGAAATTTTCCCCCCACCTCCACACTTGTCAAAAGTGCACATGTGCTGCTGTGGGTGCTGCCGTGATCCACACTGGTCATTGTTCCCCTCTGTGGCCCCACTCCCCGTTTTTTGCCCCCCCTCCAAAAATGTATTGTGCCACTGCCTGACCTCATGTGTGCTGTGGCTGCTGCCGTGACCTAAACCCCTGTGTCATTTTTGCCACTGTCTGCCTCATGCTGCTGCTGTGGCTGCTGCCGTGACCTCACACTGTGTTTGTCCCCCTCTGTGGCCTAATCCTGTTTTTTCCACCTCGAATGTCATTGTGCCCCTGCCTGACTATGTGCTGCTGCCCTGACCTAACACCCGTGTCATTGTGCCCCTGTCTGACCCCTGCTGCTGCTGCTGTTGATGCCGTCAACTCAACACTGTTTCATTGTGCCACTCTTTGGCCTACTCCTGTTTTTGCCCCCTCCAGAAATGTCATTATGCCACTGCCTGACCTCATGCTGCTGCTGCCGTGACCTACACACTGTGTCATTGCGCCACTGTCTGACCTCATACTGCTGCTGTGGCTGCTGCCGTGACCTACACACTGTGTCTTTGTGCCACTGTCTGACCTCATGCTGCTCCTGTGGCCGCTGCTGTGACCTACACACTATGTCATTGTGCCACTGTCTGACCTCATGCTGCTGCTGTGGCTGATGCCTTGACCTACAAACTCTGTCATTGTGCCACTGTCTGACCTTATGCTGCTGCTTTCCCTGACCCCCACACTGTGTCATTGTGCCACTCTGTGACCTATTCCTGTTTTTGCCACCTCCAGAATGTCATTGTGCCACTCTCTGACCTCATGCTGCTGTTGCTAGCGCCGTCACTTCCACACTCTGTCACTAATGTTGCCACCTGAGCTCTCAGCTTGTTTTTTTCCAGCTTTCTCTGGCATGACTTTATCAGGCAACATTCTCGCTTCAGTTGTTTGGTCAGTTTTTCCCTCTTAAGTGCCCAGGGAATTTTATAGTGAAGCGATTCTAAGAGCGGCGGCAGTCATGTGCGTGTCATACTAAAACACAACATTGTATGAAGACCAAACCAAGCTCCCTCTGCATATTTAAGCATGGCAAAACGTTCTACAGCAACCTGCAGGCTCTGTGCAGCCTGGAAATAGCTGTTTTTTAACGTGATTCGGAACGAAGTTATTTTTTGCCGAGAAATGAAACGAATTTTGGGAAATTCGCCCATCTCTAATCGGTAGGCTGGAGCACATCCCTTGCCTGCCACATGTCATGAACCTTGTCGTCCAGAAATTTCTAAAGAGCTACCCGGGTCTGGACTGCCTGCTGAGGAAGGCTCGAGGTCTGAGTTCGCACTTCCGCTGTTCGCACCCTGCTTAGTCCCGCCTGGCTGCGTTGCAGCATCAGCTCGGCCTCCCCATCAACCGTCTCATTGTTGACATGGAAACACGCTGGAATTCCACCCTCCACATGCTCCAGCGATTGTGGCAGCAGCACAATGCCATTACGCAGTACGAAGTGACACATGGCCTGACATGCAGCGGTGCTGACCTCGGGTGTTGAGCCACCGAGAGTGGAGGCAGGTTAAAGAGCTCTGCACCATCCTTGCCAGTTTTGAAGAAGCCACCAAAATGGTCAGTGCGGACAATGCCCTTGTCAGCATGACCATTGTGGTGATCTTAGTTCTGGAACGATCGTTGGACACTCTGAAACATCAGCTCCCGCCAGCGACGGAGGAGGAGAGGGACACAGATGCGGAGACGGAGCCTTTCTCTACAACGAATCCACGAGGCCCGACAGTTTCACAATTTCATCGGTCTTCATTAGGCAGTGGTTCGGGGTCCAGGGCTAGTGCAAGGCGGGGCATCAGCTCTCAGGGTGCATCATCTGAGGCAAGTCAGGGCTGTGTTGAAGCCGTGCCAGAGGGAAAGGGCGGGGGAAAAAAAGGAGGAGGTAATCCTGGACACCGACTTTACCGACGCCCCTTTCCTTTTGGAAAAGGGGGTTTGGCGCTTTTTTGAGGGGGAGGGGGAAGTGGGGGGAAATCGGGTTTGGGTTTGTGCCCCTTGCCCCAAAGGGCGGGGAAAAATCAAAGCTTCATCTCCAATGAGTGTTTGGGGTTTTGCCCCCATTTCCCCAAAAATGATCCACCCCTTTAAGGCCAATCAAAAGAAAAAACATTTACTGGGGGGCCCAAACCCACCTGGATCCCCGGAAACAAAAAAAAACCTCAGCACTTTCCTTTCCCCCAACCCAAATAGAAAATTTAAAATGCGGGAAAAAGGGGGAACCTTTCTGATTTAACCAAACCGGAGACTTTCAATTGCGTCTGCTTCACTTTTTTTTAAATGTCAGGGTGGAAAAATGTCAGCGACGTGACACCCATATTTTTGCCAAGGGGCCCGGGCAAAGCAGCAGCAGGCCTGGAAAAAGGGCCTTTAAGGGGTGACCTCGGGAAATCTTTATTTACCCCCTAAACCAAAAACATGAAATGGGGGCACACAAAAACAACACACAAAAAAACCAGCTTAAGTTAAATGGTGCTTTACTATCTGCGCTCAACACCATGTTTTTTGGGATTTTTTTCCGGACCCAATTAAACCTTCGGGGGTATCCCAAAAATGGTTGAATGGCCCGAGCTCGCTCGCCCACGCCATAGAGGTTTTTGTCCTCCCCAAAAGCCACTTCATACCCTGGGCGGCCTCAGACAGCTGGAGGGTTTTTACAGTAAAAATAAACCCGGCTTTCCACAGATAATGTTAATTTTTGGCATTCATAAAGATGAATCGGGGCAGGGGATCTTGATGAAGTTGGGGCCCCCAAATTTTGCCGTGGTCCCCGTTTTTTTTTCCCGGGTCTCCCTTCACTTTCCCTTTTCAAACAAAAAATTGTCCGTTATTTTTAAACTTTAAAATTTTTTTCGCATTGCCCAAGGGTTTTGGGGTTTTCATGTTGCTGTGAGATACGCTAAAATTTTAAAGGCCCTTTTGGAAAAAAAAAAAAAAAATGTGGCTTCTAAGTGGAAAATTTCCCCCCCAAAACTTTTTTTAACAGTTTTTAAAAGAAGTATTTTTTAAATTTTTTTGGGGGTCATTTTGCTTTAAAATGCCAGCAATACTACAGGTCCTATTCTAAAAAATGTTGTTTCTAACAGACATTTGTTCTTCAAAATTTGCCCAAAAGGGTGGCTCAAGGGTCATGTTTTGAATTTTTGGGGGCATTTTTGCTTGTAAAATTTCAGCTAACACGGGTCATATTGTAAAAAATAGTGGTTTCAAAAGGGACATTTTTTTCTTCACAATTGTCAAGGGGTGGCTAAAAGGATGTTTGGTGCTTTCAAAAAAACAGGAATAGTTAGGAAAATTTTAAAGGACACAAAAATTGCAAAATGTTTTGGGTTTTTTTGGAAAAGTTTTTTAAAAATTTTTGCTAGAAATTCCTGTAGTGAGAAACCCAAATTTAATACAATTAAAAAAAAGGGGAAAAAAAAAGACGTAGTGGGGTTTTCCATACTTTTTTTAAAAAAATGCGTTTTCTAAAATTTAAAAACTACTATAAAACTTGAAATTTAAAAAAATACTGATAAAAATTTATTCCTCTGAAAAAGTACAAGGGAGGAAACAAAGACTTGAATTTTTGTAGGTTCCCCCAGGACAGGTTAGTCAATGTCCATTGAAACTAAAAATGGTGGTTGAAAGCCCTTCTTCGGCACTTTTTCAATTTTGGGTTTGGTCATGCAGGTTCAGGGCTCATGCGTGGTTTTCAGGACGGGGGATAGCCCTATGTCCAGTAAAACTAAAAATAGGGGGTTGAAAAGACCCCTTTTTTTCCGGAACTTTTTTAAATCGGGGGGCCCGGGCATTTTGGGGGGGTTTCCCATGCTGTGGCCCAGGACAGGTATAGTAAAATGCCAGGGGAAAACTAAAATTTTGGGTTGAAAGACTTTTTTCCCGGGCCCCTTTTTAAAATCGGGGGTTTTCTTCAGGTTTGGGGCTCATTCTGGGGCCCAGGACAGGTTTAAGTCAATTTTCCGGGAAAAACTAAAATGGGGGTTTTAAAAAGACTCCTTTTTCCGGACATTTTTAAATGTGGGGTAAAAGCGGGTTTTTTGGTTTTTTTGCGTGGCCAAACAGGAAATAGCCCAATGCCCGTGGAAACTAAAATGGGGGGTTTGAAAGACTCCTTTTTCCCGGGCCCACTTTTAAATTGGGGGTCAGGGCGGGTTTTGGGGGCTCATTCTGGGCCCCGGGACAGGTTTTATTAAAAGCCCAGTAAAACAAAAAAAGGGTGGTTGAAAGGGACTCCTTTTTCCCGGGCACTTTTTTAAATCGGGGGGTCATGCGGGTTTGGGGGGCTAAATGCTGGGCCCCAAGGCCCAGGTTTTAGTAAATTTGTCCATTTCAAGAAAAAATGATGGTTAAAAATCAATTATGCCTTCGGGCCCCCATTTTTTAAAATTTGTGGGCCCATGGCGGGTTTTTAAGGGTCATGCTGGGGGTTTAAAAAGACGGGAATAGGGGAAAGGGTTTGTGTGAATTTTTTTTTTGTGGCTTTTAAAAACCTAAATTTTCTTTCCCTAAATGTGGGCACGTATCCGTTTGCTGTTTTTGGATTTTTTATTCCAGTTCCCCCACCCCCTTTATGGGTGAAAAGAATGAAGGTTTTTTCCCTCCCATAGACTTTAATGGTGATGGGGCGAAAATTTAATTTCGACAAATGGGAAAATTTCTTTCTTGAAAAATTGCCGATATCGACAAAGCCCTCCCAAATGCAAATAGTAAAAGTAATCGCTCACCCACTACCCAAAAAGTTTTTCCCCAAATTTGGGGGCTACTTCCTTCTTTTTTGGGGGATGCTACCATTTTTTGCTATGTTTTTAATGTTCTAACAAAGTTTTTGGAATTTTAAGCCCGTAATCCTTTTGATCTTTCTGCTGTATCAATTTAATTCCCTTATGGTCTTCCCAAATTTTGGGCCCCAAAAGGGGATACGTGCAGAAAAAGGGCCCATGATTTAAAATTTTGGGTTTGAGCTGACAAAATCTTAATTTTTGGTTGTCCCCCATTCCCTTGCCCTTAACCAATCACCGGTAGATAGGCCCCCCTACCCCCCCCCCCCCCCCCCCCCGGGGTTCCCCTATTTCTTCTGCATATAACTGGAACTATATACACACTAAGAATTTAGAGCTGAACTGAGTGCAGAGCTGACAGGCTTCCCTATTTAGCTATGTAAATCCTAGCTCCTCCCCTGCCAGCTCTGCCATTGGAGGCTGTCCCATTCCCCTTCCCTAGGCTAAAGACGGAGTTGTCTAACAAAACTTCTTCCTTGGGTTCCCATGACTCGCTGATCGGTCTATTTTTGGGGGAGGTCCCCTCCCCCCGGCAGCCCAAAACCCTTTGGGGCCCAGCATCCTTCTGAAGTTGACCCTTTTTTTCCTCTGTATAGGCTGTGCAGGTTCTCATTAATTCTTTTCACTGCTCTGCGATTCACAAACAAGGGAAATTCATTTGGGGGGGCCAAACCTCCCGAATAAAGCCAGTCTATTTCAATCACCTCTCCAGTGGTACAGTTCTCAATAACCCTTTCTGCCAATTCCCCTAAATTTATAAATCTGTAAGTTGGGTACCCCCCAATCGCTTCTTCTGCTCTAAAGTCCCTGGGACATGGGGCAGGTTTTTGGGGGTTGCCCCCAAGGGGTCAAATTTCCCCGGTGTTGCTCTTGGGGGTGGAAGCTCCTCTTTCTCCTCAACATCTTCCCCCTGAGGATGGCCCGTCTCTTTCTCCAAATCTTTGGACATTCATTCCCCTGGCCCCCTTCACCAAATTTTTTTCGACAAACAAACCCACAGCTCTCACTTCCAGCACTCCCCAAAAATTTTTTCTAGGTCCTCAGGGGTGGGCCCATATCTCTCACCTCACGATTGGGCTTTAAAAAGGCCCAAACTGGCAAAATTTTTGATGGGGGGAAATTTAGTACTCCTTTTTGCTAGCACTCCTTCCCCCCCGATGGGAAAACTTTTGAATATGCGCCTTGGCCCTTGCCCTTCCTTCCCCACCGCCACAAACCCTTCTTTTTATCTTGCCTCAGCGGGGGGCCCCCTCCTCTTACCCATAAGTCAAACCAGTCACTCACTCTAGGAACCCAAACTGGGTTGGGAAATTTTACCAGGGCTCGCTCTGCCAGCTAGCCACTGGTCTATACCTCCTCCCAGCATCCCAACACTTTCGGGCCACACACCCTTGGACAACACCAGGGCCAAAAATTAAAGTCATTTAAAATCAGCTCTGGGTTCTTCGTGACCCTTAGCAAAAAAGTTTTGACCACTTTTGGGCCCTTTTTTGCCCCGGTGTCCACTTTAACTCTAATCCAGCAGCACTTTTTTTTGTCTGCAAGCCTGTTGGTGGGGAGACTTCCTCTCCCACTATGCAGTGTCTTTGTCTTTGCTTCTCCACTCCGCAAACCTGCCAGACTACGCCAAATGTGAAATCGTAAGTGCTAGGTGGTTTCCTTTGGGTTTATGGGGGGAGGTTTTTGTGGTGCACCGGCGATTTAATGACTGACGACAGGGAGCGCTCTGGGGTTAAACTGGGAGGTTTTACACATGGGCAACCCAACAAGTGAGCTACCAAATTTTTCCCGGACTGACACATGGCCCGCAGTACAAATTCTTTTAATACAATAACACTTAACAAAGGGAAATCGCCATATCAACCCTTAAAATTGATCCTGACCCTCCCCAGTAGCATTTTCTATCAAATTCCCTTTCCCCGCTAGGATAATTGCCATGCCTAAAGGCCCTCTTCAGACCTCTTGGTATGCTATCCAACATCGACTAACTGGGCTTACTCTCTCTGCGATCCACACTGTGAGGGCAGTTCTCACCTGTTTGCCCCGTTTTACCCTTCCAAAGGGGAATTCCCCACTTTCTTCGGGCCCGTGTCACCAAATATCCTCTTTCTGAAAAAACCTTTTGCTTATGCCCCTAAACAGGAGGGGCTATCCCCACCCCAAACCTGCCCCTAACCCATTTCCCGGCAGAATTGGGAAGGTTCCCATTTTTCTTCTGCATTAAAAAAATGGGGGAAATATAACCAATCAAAACTCAAAAAATGAATTAAATTGAGTGGGAGACTGACAGGGTTTCCTATTTTTTCTGTTTTTAAAAAAAACCAAATTCCCCCCGGGTTTCGGCGGGAAATTAAACCTCTGTCTTTGACAGGGCTTGCAGGGGTTTCGGCCATGCATGTGTGTGGGATAGTTGGGGCCCGCCCCCACTTTTTTTTAAGTAAAATCCCTTGCATGACAAAATTTTGAAATGTTTCTTTGTTTTTTTTAAGTTTGGCCCCCAAGTGCCCCTTTGTCCCGTTTTTTTCCTATAAAAGCAAATGAGGGGGGCATGGTATAAAAAACTGGCACAAGGCAGCAGCCAAATTTTTGAAGAAGCTGCGAACTCAGAGGAGAACAAACCCGAGACAGAAAAATAAGCTATAAAAAACCCAGGGTTTAGAGTTGTTCCAGAGAAAAGCGGGGGAGGCCTGACCCGTCTATACAGACGCCAAAACCCCAAGAGAGAGAGAAATTGGGCAAGAAGGGCAAGCGCCAAAATTGAGAGGAATGTCGCCGCCGGATCATCCACTTCATCCAAAAAGGGAATTTGCACCTGAGGACCCGGAAATTTCCGGCCATCTTTAAGGTTTCCTCAGGGGGGAAAGCGTGCACGCCAACGAGCTCAGAATGTGAGAAGGCCCGCTATTAGTTTTTGATAGTTTAGGTTCAGTTACAGGCCAAAGGAGGGGGGGGTTTTCCCCCAAAACAACCCCGTTCAGGCTTGGGAAAAGTTTGATAACCCACACCGTTAGCTACTTTGAACCGGTTTTAAACGTAGGGAAAGGTTTTTGTCCCCATTTTGGGTTTTTTGGGAAAGGGGGGTGGGTAAACCAATTTAAACTTTTGTAAGCTTGGGTGTGCTGCACCAAAGAGCCCCCCAACGCCCCCACCCCCAAAGAAGTTCCCATTGGTGCCTTTCGGTTTTTAAAAAAGGGAAGGGGGTAACGGCCCCCTTTCCCCAACCCCACAGTTAGGTAAATTTTCCATGGGATCCCGAGAATAAAATTCTGGCGGCCAGCTGTGCAAGCACTTTGGGCCCAGGATAAAGTATTTGTAAAAATTTTTTGGGTTTTGGGGGATCTGTTCACCCTTTGGGTTTTGAAAATTCAGTAAAACAAAAACCCCTGTTTAAACTTGTGTTGGAGTCGTGTTCTTTGTCCGTGACTTCGCTGTATTCCGGTAAACCTGCCCTCGGTACTCGGCTTACATGTGAATGAGGAGGACGGCACTTGCGGTCATTCTCTCCATTCACTTCTATGGGAGTTCTGAATATAGCCGAGGGAGTTTACTCAGAAGCTCCTATAGAAATGAATGAGGAGGATGGCCACAAGTGCTGCCCTCCTCAATCTCATGCATGGCCGGCTTGCTGTGAGCGGTCAGTGAAAGGGATTTTACATCATGTTAAAACCCCTTTAATAGGCTTTATGGATGGCAGCCATTATTTGGCCTCCAGCTGCCATGCCAGACACTAGCACCCAGCTTTGTGTTTAAGTGCCGATGGTTTCATAGAGGGAGACTGTTAACCACGTATATGTCTGCCTTGGCCCCACCAGATTAGTTGATTTTTGTGGACTGCCCATTCTGCACTTGACTTTTGCACACTGTCTCTGGTCTTCTACCTCTCTTTCTCTGCATTTCTCCCTAAAAAGCAGTTCCAGGCCAGGTCCATGCGCCCACCATGCAAAATAGGTCACTTTGCCCAGGGGACCACCCTCCAGTGGGGGGCACTAGAGACTAAAACCACAGAAATTATGGGGGTGAAATGTTTTGGTATTAAGCCCGGGCCCTGACATTCGGGCCGCCCTTCCCGCCCCCAAAAATGGCGTGTGCAAAAGTTTCTGACCCTTTAACCACCATGGGGCCCACTTGGGGGGACATGCCAACTCTTCCAGGAACCTCGTCTCCCTCTGTAAATTTTTGAAGATCAAAAAAAACCTGCCCCCATGCTTTACGAGGCTGCTCTTTAGTTTGTTTTTTCCCAAAATTCTGTTGGTTCTTAAATTTCCCAAAATGGCTTTAAGCAATGGGAACATTGTGAGAAAACCCAAAGAGAGGAAAAAAAAAACCTCAGATCCCCAAAGCGGGGACAAAAAAGATTAATTTTCAAAAAATAAATTTTTTTTTTTTTATAGATAAATGAGGATTTCATGTTAACTTGTTAACTGGAAAAGAAAAGGGGAAAAGGGGGTTTCTTTCTTATGCAGAATTGCGGGCCATCGGGAAAACTTGATTTCCCTAGATGCGGGTATATTCAGAAAGTGGGGGACTTACTGAAAATTTACAATGTGGGGGATTTGAGCACGGGAAAATTTAAATTTCTGCACTAAAATCAACATCTTTTTTTAAAATAGTGCAAAGCGTTTTTGCATTATCCCCTTTCAGATTTTTATACAGACCTCGTCACCCCAAAAGGAATTGTATGGAAACCTTTTTAATTTGGATTACAATTTTTTAAAAAAAATAGTTTTTAAACAAAAAAGGAAGTGATGGGGTGTAAGAAATTACAAACCAGACATTTGGGGATATTGCATTTTTTTCATGTATGCGATATAACCACAGTGGGGATCCCTCATTCTGTGAAATCAGTGCACCAAACATTACATAGACTGGGAAGGGGTGCTACTGCTGCACTGCTTACAGATAGTTTGAGCGATTACGTTGACTATCGCCATCGGTCGATGGTCCTATTCCCCATTATCGAAAAGAAATTGATGGTCGATGATAAAATTATCACCGATGACCATTAAAGTCTTAGGGGGGAGCAACAACCCCTTCATTTTCCCACCCAAAAAAGGGCGGGAGAACGGGGAATTTAAAACCCTCCAAAACCCAGTCAAATGGAATTTCAAACATTTTAGGCAAAAACACTTGGGTTTAAATAAAAACCACAGAAAAAAAAACTCACAGCCCCAATCATACCCTGCCCCTTGCCCCACAGAAATGCCCCTTAAACCTCCCATGACCCAAAAAATTTAAAAAAAGGGGCCCAAGACGGCAGAATGATTTGAACCAATTTTTCTTGAATGGACATTGAAAAACCCTTTCCGGGGGAAGGGCAGCAATTTCCCAAACCTGAAAGACCCCCCAGATTTAAAAAAGGCCGGAAAAAGGAGTCTTTCAACCCCCAAATTTTTTTTCACGGACATATACTGTCCCTGTCCTGCGTAGCGTTTCCCCCTCCGTATGAGTGCGGCCCAAAATTGAGTTTTCACTTGGGAAATACGGGTTGGTTAACCCTCCTTTTAACACCCTGGGCCCTTTTTCTTGGAATTCTTTTTCTCTTTTTTACTCAACTGCTGGAGGAAAATTGTCTCTTTTCTTTGTTCTTTTGCCCCGTGCTCCATACTCCAGGCCCTGAATAACCAAAATTTGGGTCAAGTCTTCCTGCACCTCCCTTCTAAAATTTCAGGGGAAATTTTTTTTCCCAGCTATTTTGTACATGCAAGTTTTTTAGTTGTTTAATTCAAAAAACCCAAATTTTTAAAATAGGATGGAATCCCCCCTTGTTTTTGGGGTTTCCCTCTTTTTTAATTGAAATTAAAAAGGGGGTTTGTCTAAATACGGGGTTTGAAAAGTTTAAGTTAAAATCTTCCCAAAAAAAAGGGTAAATTTTTGCAATATGTGCCCTTTAACAGTGCCCTACCAAATTCCGGTTCTGACAGCACCTCACCCTTGAGCCCCCTCTTGAAAAATTGTGAAAAAAAAAATTTCGTTAGAAACCACTTTTTTTTACAATAGGACCTGTACCCTAGCTGAAAATTTCCCCAGCAAAATCCCCCCAAAAAATTCAAAGCATACCCTTAAACCCACTTTGGAAAATTTTAAAAGAACAAATTCTTTTTAGAAACAACTTTTTTTTTTATAATAGAACCTTTATATAGCTGCATGTCAAAACCCAAAATCCCCCCAAAAATTTCAAAGCAGACCCTTGAGCCACTTTGGGACAATTGTGAAAAAACAAATGTCTGTTAGAAAAAAAATTTGTTTAGAAAAAGGACCTGTAGTACTTTTTGCTTTTTCACAGCAACAAAACCCCAAAAAATTATAAATATCTTCTCAGCCCCTTTTAAAAATTTTTGAGGGAAAAACACTTAAATGCCACATTTCTGTTCCAAAGGACCATGTTTAATTGCTGTATCTCACAGCAACATGACCCCAAAAAATTAAAAATATGACTTCTCAGCCACAAATTAAAAATTTTGAAGGAGAAATGCCACTTAAAAGCCACATTTCTGTTCCAAAGGACCTTTGATTTTTTGCTGTATCTCACGCAACATGACCCCAAAAAATTATAAATTTGATTTCTCAGCCCCCTTTTAAATATTGTGATGGAAAAATTTCCCACGTAGAACCCATATTTCTTTTTCCAAAGGACAAAATTATACTGAATCCCAAAAGCAACATGACCTAAAAAACCTTTGACAATCCCAAAATTTCTAAAAGATAAGTGAGTAAATGGAATACGGTGTTTTAAATTTTTGATGATTTTGTGAAATGGAAAGTTTGGGGAAAAAGGTTTTTGGAATTTTAAAAATATTTGGGTTTTTTTTAAAAGGTTTAAAGGGGAAAAGTTGGGGAAAGGGTTGAGGAGTTAAAATGTGTTTTAAGGGAAAAATGATTTTAAAATAAGGTTTATGAGTGGTTTTAAGAATTTGGGAGGAAATTGTGGTGTAAAAATTTGGGTGGGGAAGTTAATATTTTTTTATTCGGGGGGTAAGAAAAAAGGGGGGGATAGCGTGAAACCATGGGTCTTAAGCTGGTCTCTTTTTGTTGGAAGGGGCCCTCATTGCATGCGTTTTTTGAGGTGGTAAAATTTAAAAATTGCCAGAGGTCACCCCCTTAGGTTCTTTCCCCCTTTCCCGCTGCTGCCCGCTAAAGGCTACTTTGGGAAACCCCTTTCGCTTTTCACGTCCCCTTGAATTTTTTTCCACCGTGACAAATTTTAAAGAAAAATTTTCCCGGGCGCAACAGATTTTTTCCCGTTGATAATCAGCAAGGACTCCCCCTTTTCCTGCATTTTACTTCTCTATTTGGGGGGGGGTTTGGAAAGGAAAAGGCTGAGTTTTGTTTTGTACCCGGGGGGGGTCCAGGGGGGGTTTGGGCACGCAAATAACTGTTGTTTCCTTTTTATGGCCTTAATGGAGGATCCTGTTGGGGGGAAAGGAGCATCCAAGCAATCAAATGAGAGATGGAGCCTACAAAAAGGGGCTTCCTTCATCTTTTCCCCTCCGGCCCTTTAAAAACCGCCCAACCCCCTTCCAAGGCAGGGGGCTTCCCTAACGTCGGTGTCTTGGGGAAAACCTCCTTTCCCCCCCTCCTTTCCCCGCTTTTCCCCCGGCACGGCCCTTTAAAAAAAGCCCTGACTTTTCCTGAAAATTTATGCACCCTGGGGAGCTGATTTCGCCACCTTTTCCCCTAGCCCCTAGCCCCAAAACCACTGCCTAATGAAATTCCCATGAAATTGTGGGGAAAAAAGGGGGGCCCCCTTTTTTGGGTTTTTACGGAGGAAAAGGGTCCGTGTCCGCCCTTTCTTTTGTCCGTCCCTTTCCCCCTCGCTGGCGGGACCTGTTGGGGTTTTAAAGGGCCCAAAGATCGGGTTTCCCGAACCCAAGTTTCAACCCCAATTTTCATGCTGCCCGGGGGGGATTGTCCGCCCCCTGACCATTTTGGGCTTCTTTAAAACTGGCAAGGAGCTCATTCCCCCCTGCCTCCACTCCCCCGGTGGCTCAACAACCCCCCATTTCCCCCACCGCTTTCTTGTCAGGCCATGTTCACTTTTTACTGCGGAAATTTGGGATTTTAGCTGCTTTCCAAAAATCGCTGGAGCAAGTGGATGGTGGAATTACAGCTTGTTGCCACTTTAACAATGAGAACGGTTGAAAGGGGGGAGGGCGAGCTGACGCCCGGGGAAAAGCAGCCAGGCCGGGGACCCCAAACAAGGGGGCAAAAAGGGGGAAGGCGAAATTAGACTGAGCCTTTCCTTTAACCGGAGTTCAGACCCGGTAAGCTTTTTAGGGAAAATTTCTGGACGAACCAAGGGGTTTATTGGGCATTTTTGCCCAAAAGGGGGGTGTGCTCCAGCCTACCCCCATCTTAAGGGGGGGGGCCCGGGGGGAATTTTCCCCTCGTTAAACCCCAACCACCTTGCCGGCACAAAAGGGTTTTTGTCACCCCAGCCCCGCGCTCGATCCGTTTTCGGGGCCGGGCCACCCGGGTCCTGGGCCTGTGTGTGGACGGTCTCCAAGACCCGATTAACTTTCAACACGGCCTGGTTTTTATGGGGAAAAGGGTGCCACCAGAGGGAAACCCTTTGGGGGGGAAAAAACCCTGCACCATCCCGCGGTTTTTTAAGAGCGGCGCCGAGCCTTTAGAAACCACCGTCAGCCCCAGAGGGCATTTCCCCCCAAACTCCCCCCAGTGAGCTGTCACAGAGAAAATAGGGGGCCTTGGCCGTGCTTACTAGTCCCTGTGTGGGGTCATGTTTGGGCGTTTCCCCGGGCCCCAGTGCAAGGGCAAAAAGCCCTTGAAAATTTTGATTTACACGTGGCTGGCCCGGGCAAAGGGGTGGCCTTTTTTTGCAAGAAATGCCTGTCCCGGGATCTGGTTTTTGGGGGAAAAGGGGGCAAGGGGCCCTGACGTGGCAAAAACCCCCTGTTGGGGCAACCGGGCCCGGGAAAGGGAACCCTTTTCCCAAAGGGCCAAAAACCTGGGAAAAGCCCACATTCAGGGGTTTTGGTTTTGGAATGGGGTTTGGGGTTTTTAAAATTTTTTCTTCTGCCCCCCAAACCTTTGGGAAAACAGAAGGCGGGGTGCTAATGGCCGTTTTATGGCGTGCAGGTCGTCCCCAAAATGGGGAAGGAAAGGGGGGTAGGATGGGTCTCGGTGGTGCGGTTGGGGAAATTCGGGCGACGGGGGGGCGAAACGGGCTGATTTCCCCGATCAAGAAAATTGAGGGGACATGGGCAAACTGAAAGGGAAAACCCTTGGGTGGGGGCCCCGGGGGAAAGGAAAGGGGGGGCCCGGGGACCCGAGGGGGGTGACCCGGGGTTTGGGGCCCGGGCGTTGGTTTTGGCCTTTTTTTGGGCCCAATTTTTGCCTCCCCCTTTTTAAAAATCATGCATTCGCTGCATGTGGGGCTAGACCCTTTTGGTGGTGGGTTTAAACACCTAAAGGTTTTTTTGCCTTTTAATTTTTCGTTTTTTTGGGGAAAGGGGGCATATGACATCGCTGGGTGAATCAGAGGGGTTTCTCAAAAAAAGGCCCAGGCCCTTTTTGGGGTCCCCGGACCTTTTTTGACGGCGATAAACGAGGAGCCCGGGGTTTCCATGAACCCTGGTTTGGGGGAAAAAATATCAGCGGACTTCTTTGGCCCCAACCCCCCTCTCCCTTTTTTTAGGCGGGACCCCCTACTGACCTACTTCATCGTCTTTTCCCCCTCGTCCAGTGATGGAGCGCCGCAAGCAAATTTTTGCTTTAAAAGACCACTTGGAATTCCCCCAAGGGGCGTCATATCAAACTCAACACAGGTGACTCGTCGTCCGGCCCCATTTTGCATCCAGGAGCTCGGGCTACAGCAAAGGGACAGCAAGGCGTTGCCGGGCCCCCCCGGGATTTTTGCCGATGGACCGGGCCCTTTCCCTTTTCCTTCCCCTGAAAGGGGAAACAGAAAATGGGTTTTTCAAGCAAAAGAAAATCTCCTCCCTTTTGGCCTTTGATCTTTTTTCATGCCTTCTGACCCCCCAAACCCCATTTTTTTCATCAAAGAGGTTTTTCAAAAATTGGATTATCCACAATCGTTGGGGTACCGAAGGTTTTTAATTTGGGGTGCTTTATGGGTTTGGGCGAAAAAAAGCGAAAGATGCTGATGACGACAAATTTTGGCCGTACGGGGGGACGAGGAGGTAAGACTGCTGGAAAAGGTTTTCATTAACCACTGAAAAAAAGATTGGCGACCGTTTTGTTACTGAGAAATTTAAAAAAGGCCCTGACCCCCGCGATGACAGGGCCTGACGGGCCCCGCAACTGACGATCCCCGCTTTGCATGGGGTTTGTAAAACAAACACTGGAAGGAAGCCACCTTCTCTCGTACCTCTACCTCCTTTCCCACCCCCCCCGTTGCTTTTCCTAAACCCCCTAAAATTTTTGCCCCCATGTTCAGAAATATAAAAAATTTTAGAAGGGAAGGAAGAGCTTTTGGGAAAGTCCTTTATTAAAAAACGGCAAAAACACAGCCCTTTTTTCCAAAAACCCCTCAAATCAAAACAAAAATTTCTTTTTTCAAATTTAAATGCAAATTAAATCTATCAAAAAAAGCTTGGGGCTGACCAAAAGTGGGGAAAAAAAACCTGTCCCAAAATGTATAACCCGGGGAAATTAAAAAAGGGATTTTTTTGGGACCTTTTCAGTACACCTGTGGTGAAATACAAAGTTCTGGATTCAAATTTAACTGCAAAGTAAATCTCTCCAAAAAAATTGCTTGGGGCCAAAAAAATGAAAAAAACCCCGTTAATTTTGAAATTATACGATTAAAAAAAGGGTTTTTTTTTTGGGACCCTATCAATTCACCATGGTGACAAATAAAATTTTGGATTCAAATTTTAAAATACAAAGTAAACTCTTTGAAAAAAGGCCCTTGGGCTGACCCCCAAAAAGGGGGAAAAAAAAACACCCTTTTGAAATGTATAAAGGTATAATATAAGGGGATTTTTTGGCACCTATTTAATTCACCTGTGGTGACTACAAAAAATTTCTGTATTTCCAAAAAATTTTAAATGCAAAGGGAGTTTCCCCATCAAACCCAAAACTTTCTGACCAAAAAAATTTAAAAAAAACACCTGCGAAATTTTATACAGATATTAAAAGGGATTTTGGCAGCTATCAAATACACCCGTGGTGACTACAAAAAATTGCTGTATTCACATTTAAGTGCAAAAGGGGCCTAATGAAAAAAGCTGTAGTGCGCCAAAGTGAAAAAACACGTAACTTTAATGGATTCGGATAAAAAAAGGTTTTTTTTGGCACCTTTTAAAATTAATGAGGGGGGACCCAAAAAAAAATTGCTGTATTCAAATTTTTTTGCAAAGTAGGGTCTACCCAAAAAAGCTGGCCTGCCCGGCAAAAATGAAAAAAAAAAAAAGTATCTGAAATGTAAATTTGGATAATAAAAAGGTATTTTTGGCACCTTTTAATTTAAACCCGGGTGACTTAAAAAAATTGCTGTATTCACATTTTTAAATGCAAGGGGCCCCAATGAACAAAACTGTAGTGCGCCAAAAATGAAAAAAAAAACGTTCTGAAATGGGATTCCCGGGTAAAAAAAAAAGGTATTTTTGGCACCTATTTAAAACCCGTGCTGACTAAAAAAATTTTCTGGTTTTAATTTAAAATGCAAGGTGGCTAAAATCAACAAAAGGGTTTGGGGAAAGGGGCAAAATTTAAAAAAAAAACACCTAAACTGAAATGTATTTCTTGGGTTGGGGAAAAAATGGAGTTTTTGCAAACCCAACAAAAGAGACCTGAGTTTTCTAAAAAGATTGTATCCTAATATAAGTTTAGGCTGCCCAATATCCAGGAAAAAAATTTTAAATACCCAAAATGTTAATAATAAAAGCTATTGCATTGCAATGTCTACACAAGCTTGGTGAAAATAAAATCCCAGTATTTCTTTTTAAAAACTTGCGGGGTTCGCCCGCGGGAAAAAAAACCCCCGCTCCCCCCCCGTGAATTTAAAAGCGGGAGAAAAGCTCCTTTTTAAAAATTCCTACCCAACTACATAAAAACCCCCCAAAAACTCTGATCTAAAATAAGTTGTAAGGATCAAGCCCAAAAAAGACTTTTCTGTGGAAAGAAATAGAATAATTTTTGCCCAAACTGTTTGGGGGTACAGGCAGAGCGCAAAGTCCTAAGCTTTTTGAACGCTGAAAAGACACTGGGTCATGAAAAAGGAAGGGCTTTAAAGTAAAAAAAGAGGTCATTTGATATTTTCCCAGCCAATCGCAAACCAAAACACATCCCCAGTCATGACCCTCGCACACCATCTCACCCTGCCTAATTTTGAAGCTGATTTGCCCGGCCCGCCAAAATTTTACAGGAAGCGCCGGAAAAAGGGCCCCATAAATAGTGGTGCACAAAATTTTAACCTAAATTTTTCGCGTGAACTAAAAAATCCGATCAACATAAAAAAATGGGGCCCCAAATTTCCCCCTTTTTTGTCCCAAAAAAATCGTTCAACAAATACTTTCAGAAACATACAGCAATGGGTTAGTTTCTGGGCACCCGGGAGGGAGATAGTAAAAAAAATTAAAGAATTGGATAAAATGTTAAAAAATCCCCTTTAAAAGGGTGATAAAAAATATGACAATTGAAAATATTTAGTTTTGTAAATTAAGAACCCAAAACTTGCAAAAACCTCTTCATCAAGACAAACGCTCCTGTCAAAATTTTTTTTTTATTTCTAATTTTTTTGTGATTTTTTAACTGTTCACATTAAGGGGTCCACCTAAAGGCTTAGACAGGGGCCCCAGGGGAAGGGGAAAACGGAGAAACCCCCGGAGGGCCCCCAGGACTTAGCAGGTCTGGGCCCGTGTTTAAATGGGAAAAAATCAATAAAGAAAGGTTTGAAAGCAAAAGGCAAATTTCAAAAATTTTCCTTTAATTTTACAGTAACTGTAGAAAGGGACCCAAGAATTAAAAATTTAAAATGCCCCCTCAAAAAGGAAATTTAAATTCCCCCCGGGGGACCTCAAGTTTTCAGCTTCCCCGGGGTCCCCAAGTAACAATCCCTTCACCCGTTGGGCCCCAAGTATCAGCTTTAATGGTGGGGGTCCAAATATTCAGCTTCCCCTGGGAGGGCCCCAAGAACGGTTTCCCTGGGGAGCCTCAACTATCAACCTGCAATGGGTTTTGGGGCCCCAAAAAATTTAGCTTCACTGGGGGACCCAAAATTAAAACAGCTTCCCTGGGGGGGGTTTCCCAAAAAAATTAGATTCACTGGGGACCCCAAAAATCCCGGGTTTACTGGTGAGCCCCAAAAAATTCCACTGGGAGGGCTTTCCAAAAAAATCAAATTTACTGGTTTGGCCCCAAGAAAAACTCGATTTGTGGGCCCCCAAAAATAAGCTTCACTTTGTGAGCTGCCCCCAAAAATGTCTGTTCTATGGGGGAAAATGAAGGGGCTGTTTCCCTCGTGTCCAGACCCTTTTTCATCATTTCTTTAACAGTGCCCAAACTTTCATGGGCCCAAAAAAATGACAAGGGGGGGTGGAATTTGGTCAATGTTTCGTAAAGGTTTTTACAAATGTAAACATGGGGTTTGACAAAAATTTTAAATTTGACATTGTGTTTTAAAAAGTGTTGATTTATGAATGTGCTATACGCAATTTAAAATCAGGTTATTCTAGCACCTTTCGGGCAACCCGTTTTTGGCTTAAAGGGACCACCACCCCTTTTAAAGTGCCTACCTTTTCCAACGTAATTTCCAAAAAGAATGCTGAGCAAAGCTTTCAAATTAAAGTAGCTTTTCTATAGGTTCTATTGCGCCCCCCCTTTCGACGCCCCTTCCCCCAAAATTTTTGGAAAAATGCGCCCGGGAGGTGGCCCTGCGTGAGATTTTAAAAAAAGGTATGAATGGGACTGCGCCCTTTTTATCGGGCTGTAAAAAAATACCCGAAACTTGGGGCAGCCCCATTCATTCCCTGCGCCCTAAATGGGTTTGGGGCGTCCTGCTAAAATTGGGAAAATCTGGCAAAAGATTTTATAATGTTTGGGCCGGTTTTTTTAGACCCAGTTCACATCTAAATCCAAACTGGACACTATTATGGAAAAGAGGGGGCAAAGTAACCAATGAAAATTTTTAACACAGATTAGGGGCCCAAAACTCTAATTTTGGGAACCCTTTTGTGAAAATTGGTTAAATTAAATTTTTTTTTCTATTTTTTTGAAACCCGACCTTTTAATATGAATTTTTCAAAAAAAGCCTTCTTTGTGGCAATTATTTCCAGCTTAAACTGCAGATTTATAGGGGAGTAAAATAAACCTAAACTCCAGATAAAAGTTTAAACTAAAATTTTCTGAGTGGGCCCAACTGGAAACCCCGTTATTTCCCGAAACTTTGAAAAAGCCCCATCTTATGCCCTTTCCCTTTTAGCTACTTACCATACCTGCTGGGGAAAAAGGGCACTGAAAAGGTGGGGAAATTTTTTTGTAGAAAGTTTCTGGAAAGTAAGAAAGTTTATGAGAAGGTGCCTTGCGGGAATTAAAAAAATTTTGGGCCCAAACCCCTTACAGTAAGTCCCCCAATTCCCATTTTAAAATTTTTAGGTTTTTTTAATAAGCATATTGGGCAATTTTTTTGTTTCCCTTTTTTCCACCCATATCTTTCCCCAAAAAATAAACCCCGAGAAATAAAAAAAAAAGACTGAAAAACTTTTTTAAATTTTTGTGAATCACCTTTTAAAAAAAAAAAACCCCTTTTTTAACAAAAATGTAATTTTGTAGACCTAAAATTCAGTCCTAATAAATTTCTCAATGTACTTTTATAGCACAAGGAGCTCCTTTTTTATTGTGCAGAACCAAGTCCCCCCTATTTTTTTAAAATAGACCTGTAAAAACCCTTTTCCGGAAGTGGGGGCTAAATCTGTTTAATCCGGGGATTTTTTCCTTAAAAACCAACCCCCTTTTCTTTCCCGGGAAAGGGCCCCCCGAAGGACGGAAGCACCCTAAAACTTTTTAGCCAAACCCCTTCCCGGATTTACACAAGCCCCATCCCTTTGTTGGCCAAAATTTTTCCCATGGTCCCCCAAAGTTTTTACAGGCCCTTTTTAAAAATTTAAATCTGATTTGGTTTTAACCCCCAGGGGGGCCCAAAATAGAGGAAAAAATGAAAGGGGTTTTTGCACACTGGTAGATAGGGCATCATGCATGTTTGAAAGGGGCCCTTTAAAAGCAATTTTGGGGGCCCCCGGGCAAAGCAGTTCCTTTTGGGGGCCCACCCAAGCACTAACTTCTCATCAAGCCGAGCCCAAATATGATACCACCTGAAGCCATGTCTCTAACACCCGTCAAGCACACCCAATCATGCTCAGTTTCTTTCAACAAATATTCAGCCGAAATATATTTAGAAATTAATTTCCCTATAAATTTAGGTTTTTTTCTGTCTCTTGGCAGTTTTCAGAGCTTTCCCGGGGTTCATTTTTTTTGTTTGGCAAAACTGTAAAAATTTATCAGGATCTATAAAGATTGTGTTTGAGCGTTAATTTTCCCACAAAAGGTTGGGAAAAACCCGGGGGCGGTTATTTACGTTGATGGATTTTGCGATCACCATAATTTTGGGTTTAAAAAACTGGGCATTTTTTATTAATAAATTTCGCCATTTTTAGCCTCCTGTCAAATTTTTTGGCCAGAAAAAAAGCTTTAGAATAGAGCAGGGTTGGGGAAATTTTTGTGCGGAAAGCATGACTTTGGGGTGTTTTAAAAGGTTTTTCGATTTGGGGGGGAAAAATCAAAATGACCCCGGTTTTTTCATAGAAAGCCCTTCCTGCATGATTTGGGGGGTGGGTCAGCGTCTCATAGCCCGTACGACGTGGCCCCTCTGCCTCTGTCCAAACAGCTCCGCAAAATTTTTTTAAATTTTTTACAGAGGGAAGCTCTTCCCTTTTTGCCCGTGATCCTTAGAACTTAGTTAGATCAGGGGGAAATTTTCCAGATTTTGGTGGGTTTTTAAACAAGAATTTTAAAAGGGGCATCTACCCCGGGAAAGGTTTACGGGGGGGGAGCGAGGGGGGGGGCCACGGGCAACAACAGGGCAACTCCCAGGAAAAAATATACTGGATATTGTAAGCCAAAAACCCTTTTTTTTAGACATTTCATTGCCTTATATTAAGGATCAATCTTTTTTAGTTAAAAGAGGTCTTTTTTAAAAATTTGGTAAAAAAATCCACTTTTAATTTTCAGTATACCCAATTTTAGATAGGTTTTCTTTTTTTTAATTTTTTTCCCAATTCCCGCTTTTGTTTGGATATAGCCACCTTTCAGTTAAATTTGAATCCCGCAAATTTTTTAGTCAGGCCCCAAAAGGGGGTTTTAGGGTGCCAAAAATACCCTTTTTTTATCCGAATTTCATTTCCCGATTAGGGGGTTTTTTCATTTGGGCCCCAAATACAAACTTTGTTCATTTTAGGGGACCTTGCACTTTAAAAGTGAATACAGCAAATTTTTTTAAATCACCACAGGGGAAAAGAAAGGGCCAAAAAAACCTTTTATTATCCTAAACATTTTTAGAACGTGTTTTTTTTACTTTTGGGGCACTTTCAGCCTTTTTTCATTTAGGCACCCTTTCAAATTAAATGGAAAACACAATTTTGTAGTCACCACGGTGGGAATTTAAAGGGGCCAAAAATACATTTTTTTTTATCCAATACATTTCAGATACGTGTTTTTTTTTTACTTTGGCGCACTACAGATTTTTTTATTGGGGGGCACCTTGCACTTTTAAATTGAAAAACAGCAATTTTGGGAGTCACCAAAGGTGAATTGAAAAGGTGCCAAAAAAAGCCTTTTATTAGCCCAATACATTTTTAGATTTCGTGTTTTTTTCACTTTGGCGCAGGCCAGCTTTGTTGATAAAACTACTTTGCAGTTAAATTTGAATACAGCAAAATTTTTTAGTCACCACCCGGGGAATTGATAGGTGCCAAAAATACCTTTTTTTTAAACCCAATACGTTTCAGATACGTGTTTTTTCACTTTGGGCATACAGCTTTGTTCAAAAAGAGGCACCTTTCAATTAAAAAGTCCCAAAAACCAAGCCCACCCCCCCCCCCCCCCCCCCCCCCCCAATTTTTAGTCACCTTTTGGGGAAATGAAAGGTGGGCCCAAAAAAACCCTTTTTTTTATCCAATAATTTTCAGATTCGTGTTTTTTTTCACTTTTGGCAGTCAACATTTTTGATAGATCTACTTTTCAGTTTAAAATTTGAATCCAGCAACTTTGTAGTCACCACAAAAGGGGGAAAAGGTGCCAAAAAAAAAAAAACCTTTTTTTATCAGTATACATTTCAAAATAATGTTTTTTTTTGCACTTTGGGGGAAAGGGCCCGCTGTGTTGATAGAGCCCCCTTTCGTTTAAAAAAGTGAATCCAGCAAATTTGTAGCACCACAGGTTTTTTTTGATAGGGGCCCAAAAAATAAACCCTTTTAAAATTCCCAATCATTTCAGAAGGTTTTTTTTCACTTTTTGGTTCCCTCAAGCTTTGGGGGGAAAAGACTAGTGCAGTTTAAATTTTAAAACAGGGAAAATTTTTTAATCACCAAAAGGGGGAATTGAAAGGTGCAAAAAAAACCGTTTTTTTTATCCGTTTTACCCTTTTTAGAAGGTGTTTTTTTTTTTTCACTCTTGGTCAGTCAAACTTTTTGGGGGAGAAACAAATTTGCAGTTACATTTTAATACAGCAAATTTTTTAGGGCACCACAGGGAATTGATAGGTGCCAAAAATACTGTTTTTTTATCCGTTTTACATTTCAGGGCAGGGGTTTTTTTTAAATTTTGGTCAAATCA
>JAODAL010025005.1:0-59501 GCA_025379985.1 Phyllomedusa bahiana
AGACAAATTGATAAGTGCTCTACAAAACTGGCGCAGTCCTGTTCATACCTGTCGCCCAAAGTCTTTTTTTATTGTGGAAATACTAGTAAACATAATGAGGTTTTTTTTTTCATTTAACTGGATTTTATGGGGATTTTCAGACATTGTAGGATTGCCGGGATGACAGGTAGGTTAATGTAGGCTACCTCCTAGGATGCCAATTCATCCCAGGTAGAAAAAGGAGGGCAAAGAATTGGTCTGAATTTTACATAGAGAAGGGCAAGGCACCAGAATCCCTTCTCCCATCATGTACAGCTTGTCTTTGTAATGACCAGCAGTGTCAGTATGCACTGACACCGTGGATGCTGGCCGGGTGCTTGGTGTGCATCCTCTTGTAGATGGTAGTATAGCGGACCATGCCAGGGAGTGGAGTCTAAGAGGCCCTCGGTTCCCAATGGAGCCTGCCACAAGGCTGGCATGAACTTCGCTGCAGAGAATCTCCAGTTCGCTACCCCTGAAGTGGCTACTCGAGATGGCAGCCGAAGTGTCCAGGTATAACAGCAGAATACAGCAGAAACAGGTACAGACTGACAAGAGGCTAAATGGGTATCAGGCTGAACAGCAAGATAGCAGGATAGGGCAGAAATAGGAACCTAGGTAACAGACATGCAGAACAGCAGGACTAAATGTACACAGAACAGGCATAACACAGTAACCCCGGAAGCAGGGTCAGGAGCTCGGGGGACTTTAAACCCCCCTTCCCGACAGGGAATTTTGGGTATGTCCTGAGGGTAAGCGGCTTTTTGGAGGATCACAGTGCGATCCCACTACACAGCCTCCAGGTGTTAGTGGCTAATTGCAGTTACAGCATGGAGGGGGCACCACCATTAGAGCCACACAAAGATGGGCCAGGCTCTACATAAAATGGAAAACATGCAGCACACCATTAATCACTGCGATCGGGACCTCAGTGGTGAAACGCGAACGGGCGCTAAAAAGATTCTATGCATTACGCCCCTAGTGATGATGCGCCATAGGGGGAATCAAATTTAAAGTAAAAAAAAAATTGTTTTAAAGTGTAAAAAAATAAAAAAGTATTAAAAGTTGAAATTACCCTCCTTTTGCCATTTTACAAATAAAAAAATAAAATAATAAAAGTTACATATTTTTTGTATTGCCCGTTCGAAAAAGTCCCATCTATTTAAAATACACCCATTTTTCCGTTTTTCTGAACACCGTAAAGAAAAAAAAAATTCCCAAATGCCAAAATTGTGTGGGTTTTTTTGTCATTTCACGTCCTATAAAAATTGGAATAAAAGTAATCAAAAAAGCATGCACTCCAAACTGCTAATCCATAGGTGTTAGTATAAAAAAAAGTTAATGGTCGCACAAAATGGCGCCATGGCGCAAATTTCAAAAATGTAAAATATTTGGATTTTTTTTACGATAAACCATACACGATTGGCATTGGCGGATGCGTATCAACCATAAAATACAGATAACACATCATTTTTACCAAAGAATGAACGCCATGAAAAAGAACTCCTGCAAACATGCTTCAAGTACTTTTTTTTGCACATTTTGCCCTACTTACAATTTGTTTTCTGTTCCCCAGTATATCTGGTTCCTCAAAATAAAGCCCTTATACATCTATGTAGGTGGAAAAATAAAAAAGTGTTGGCTTTCAGGAGGCAAGGAGGAAAAAATGTATAGCCATATTATTATGACCATCTGTCAGGAAGGGGTTAATGAACTGACCAGGAAGAGAGGCAGGAAGTTCCTTATATACCAGGAGGTCGTAGGTCATTGGGCAGGAAATTGGGACACTGTCCAAATCCAGACACAAGCAGGAACAAGAAGCAGGTAAGTTAACAACAAACAAGGGACATTGCAGGGACTGGGACAAACACAGGAACATAGAAGTGATACAACCATGTCTGCGGTCCATAACGGGAACATGAAACATGACAGTACCTTCCACCCCTTAAACTTCATACTCCTCCTCCCAATCCATAGAAAGGAATCTCACATAGGTCTGTGGCCCGAACTTACTCCAGGGGTAACCCCAAATCCAACTACAGGCTCAGACATAGCCATTATTGGGAAAAGGAGGTGCACATAAGGAACAAACAGGGCAGTAGACAGGATGGTGGGGGGACTCTGGGTGGGACCATGAGCCAGCAGGTACCGATGCTATGGGCGTGACCATGAGCCAGTGGTACAGAAGCACTGGACGGTACCATGAGCCAGCGGGTACAAAAGCTGTGGGTGGGACCATGAGCCAGTGGATACATTGCTAGTCCATCAAAAAAAAATCTGTTTATAATCTTATTTGCCCGTTGCAAATTACAGGCATTTAAGTGCACTTGATTTGCTGTGAGGGTTCTTCCATATAACCCCATTTCACGGCTATTCCATCGAAAAAATTCTGTTTAGAATCTTATTTGCCTGTTGAAAAGTACAGGCATTTAAAAGTACTTGATTTGCTGTTTTGGAGTACAGTTCTTCAATAAGAGACTGTGAACAAATCTTGATCTTTTTAATATTTACATTTTTTAACATGGAGCGCCCTAGAGGTGGTAAGTGAACAAGGAGGGGCATAGGACATGGAGCTAGAGGTACAAGACAAGGCGCTCCTTTCAGTGCCGCGGACAACACACAAGTGAACACATCATCAGTCGCAAGACCGTCAGGCCTGTCAACGCCTGTGCGTCTTATTTCTGAAGAGTGGCGCAAATTCGTTCTTCAGTGGTCTTTTTAGCAGCAGCTGGCAAGCGCATCATCAGTGGAGGAGGATAATGGGGTAGTGTCAGTGCGGGTCCAGCCTCAGCCAGCAGTTTTACCTCCTCTTCCTGTCAGTCAAGGGCACAAATGTCATCATTATCATCAGTCCAACCTAAAGGCCAAATATCACCTAATAAACAGACCGCTCTAGATAGTCCATATTCCGAAGAGCTCTTTGATGACACAATGCGGTTGGGGTCAGAAGGCATTTCAAAAGATCACGAGGCCAAAAAGGATGATTAAGTCTACTTTGACGCCCAATCGCTGATGCCCTCAGAGGAGAAGAAGGAAGCTGGTCAGTCTGCAGAAATCCCGAGCCGTCAGCAATGCTTCACAGTGCCTGTGGCTACTCGCCCACAGCTTGAGGATGTATACTGTCAGGAAGAGGAAGTCACCTGTCATGATGATAAAATTGCGGATCCAACATGTTCTTTTGAGCAGCAACTTGCGAGCGCATCATCAGTGGAGAAGGATCATGGGGTAGTGTCAGTGCGGGTCCGGCCTCAGAAAGGGAGAGGGCGGTCGCACAAGTCCGCTGACATTAATCTGCCAGCCATGGTGTGTGGTGGCAGCAGGAACACCGCTACTAGGTTTTCACCGTTGAAGAGGTCCAGGACCTGTGAAGCCTGGGCCTTTTTTGATCAAGCCTCAGATTCGACGACCAACGTCATATGCCAGCTTTGCTTTTAATGCATCAGTATAGGAAAGAATCTAAAGAATTTAACCACCACCAGCATGAACAGGCACATGCACATGCATGAAAAGCATGAATTGCTGTGGAAGAATCACTTGGAGAAAGAAGGCCACACAGGTCCTGGGCTTCCAACCACCATGACATCTTGTGCCTCCGCCACTTCCAAGCCCAAGCGGTCTTCTGCTGCCGATGTGACGGAGCAACATCAGCAAGCACTATCTCCAGTCCCAGACACTGTCGGTCAATTCCCACCACCAAAAACACAGTCTACACCTTCCCCTTCTACCAGGCTGACCTGTACGCTGTACAGCAGCCAGTCCACCAGCCAGCCTTCTGTGTACCAGTTGTGGGAGCAGAAGAAACAATTTCATCCCAGCCATCCAAAAGCCTGAATGTCAGCATTGCCAGACTGTTGGCCTTGGAAATGTTGCATTTCTGCTTGGTGGACACAGATGGGT
This sequence comes from Phyllomedusa bahiana, assembly GCA_025379985.1. Classification (NCBI taxonomy): domain Eukaryota; kingdom Metazoa; phylum Chordata; class Amphibia; order Anura; family Hylidae; genus Phyllomedusa; species Phyllomedusa bahiana. The sequence goes on from JAODAL010025005.1 coordinate 3,916, forward strand.
TCCACCACGTCATGGTCCTGGCATGCCCACAATATCAGAGGCCGAGCAGGCATTTCTTTGCCAGAAAAGCTGTCCCTGCTCTGGCCCACCAAGTTGCAGAAAAGATCTGTGTCCAGCAAAGTCTATCTCACTACAGTCACATGGACTAGTAAGCACGGTCAAGGGCATTACATGTCACTGACTGCTCACTGCATGAATTGGGTGGATGACAGTGCCTCTGGGGATGATGGGTCTCAGGCTTGGCGGACACTCTCTTCCACACTGCTGGGATGGCGAAGAGTCCAGATCCACAACCTCGACGGGTCGCATCATGTGCCAAGAGAAACCAGGCCGTTCTGAAATTTATGTGTTTTGGAGATTGTCAACATACACGTCAAGAGCTGTGGACGGCTCTGCGCACTCAGACCAACCAGTGGCTGTGGACTAAGAACCTGCCGCCAGGCTATGTGGTATGTGACAATGGGAGAAATCTCCTTGCTGCCCTTGGGATTGGTAGACTTACGCACATGTCCTGAACCTTTCTCAAGCGCTACCCGGGTCTTAACTGTCTGCTGGGGAAGGCTCGAGGTGTTAGCTCATACTTCAGGCGTTCACACTCTGCTTCGGCACGACTGCCAGCGTTGCAGCTTGATCTGGGCCTCGCCGTCAACTGTTTCATTGTTGACGTGGCAACATGCTGGAATTCCACCCTCCACATTCTCCAGTGATTGTAGCAGCAATGTAATGCCATTATGCAGTATGAAGTGTCACATGGCCCGACGAGCAGTGGTGTTGAGCCATAGACACTGGAGGCAGGTGAAGGATCTCTGCAACATCCTTGACAGTTTTGAAGACGCAAACAAAATGGTCAGTCAGGACGATGGCGTTGTCAGCATGACCAATGTGGTCATATTTATACTGGAACAAACATGAGTGCTTGGATGCTTTATTACCTGCAACATGACCCACGCATCAAGGAAAATAAAATGAACAGTGATTACTGGGTAGCCACCCTCCTTGATCCACATTACAAATCAAAAGTGAGCACTTTCCTTCCACCCACACAAAATGACAGTAGAATGCAGGAATTTGAGACAGTGCTCACTGACCAACTCGAGACATCTGATGCGTCTTCTTCACAAGTAACTGCAGCAGCAGGCAGTGTGGTAAAAGTGCAATGATTAACATTTTTAACTTGGTTTTTAACACCTCACCAATGCCTGCAAGGCAGGGCAGCATTCGGACACACCGAGACCACCTTCAGAGCATGGTCCATGACTACCTGTAGCTCAACTACGAAGTTTTTGGACTTGATCTGGACCCACTCAACTTCTGGGTGTCCAAAATGGATGCTTTCTGAGCTTGCTCGACACGCCATACAAATTTTATCCTGCCCGACACACCTTCAGCACAGCTGGCAGGGTGAAAACTGACAAACATATCCATCTTTTCCCCGAGAATGTGAATCATTTGACATTTATCAGAATGAATCAAGCATGGATCTCTGATGATTTTGTTTATAGGAATACTGCCCGTACTTCCCTGTTGGCACTCCTGGCCGTTGCAGCTGTTACGGGTCCCTGCATCCTGAGGTGTTCCAAAAGCCCCATTGACACATAAGAAGACACCGGTATTGGAAAATGGCACATGGTAACAGGCAGGGGTGCCAATAGGGCAGTACTCCTGTTAGGGGCCCTATTCAAAAAGGGCCCCAGTGATATGTTAAAAATAGGAACTAGTAATAGGTGGGAGCCCCATTTTATTTATCTACATGGGGCCTTGAAATGGTTAATAGATGACTGATGGCAGCTCTCGATACCACTGCACCCCCTATAACTACGGCCCTGCCAGCTTAACCTACATGTTCCCCATTGGGATGTTCTTGTTGCCACCACATATATGACCTGTTCTTGGGCCCTGGTGAAAAAAGGGATAGGGGGCTCCTGCCAATTTACCATGTGTCATTATCAATACCAGTGTCTTCTTACGTGTCAAAGGGACCCTGTAGCAGCTGCTAGCGCTGCACTCCGTATAGCTACGGAGTTCTCATCTTTTCAGTTAGCCATTGAAAGGAATGAATTATTTTAGCCTGTGATTTATTTTCTGTGACTCTTAAGAGCCAAATTTTCTTCATTAAGTTGTTCCGCGTATCCATTTTACTGTTACAGATTCTAATTGCAGCTTCATGTCACCTGAATAGGTATAAAAAAGTAGCCAGAACATCTTCTCCCATTGACTTTAATGGGGTTCAGTGTTCGCTTCAGCATTCGGTACAAATTTCGAAAAATTTGGGGTGCGGCTCAAACTTGAAATTTTTAGTGCTCGCTCAATCTACTCATGAGCACTATTATATTCAATAAAAAGACATTTATCCCCATATGTGTTGTAGACCAGTGCTCCCCAACTCCAGTCCTCATGCCCCACCAACAGGTCATGTTTTCAGGATCTCCCACAGAATGCACTGACAATAATGAAATCACCTGTGCAATGCTAAGGAAAGCCAGAAAACATGACCTGTTGGTGGGCCTTGAGGACTGGAGTTGAGGACCCCTGTTGTAGACCATAAGAGAGAGTCTGAATGAATCAGACTTCTCAATCACTTTTCAATCTCCATACATCTCGAATAAGTAAATAGAGCTAATCATTCATGGCTATGTCACATAGCAATTGTGCTGTCCCATTATATTTGACTATATCAGGCACTGCCAATCCACCAGTTCACATAGCCGCCAACAGCACACACTTAGGAATTCTATGTCTTTAACAACACCGAATAAGGAGAATCATTGATGATTGCAAAGATCTAAAGACTGTAAAGTGCACCAGGATAGGTAACGTCTTCAACGAACACAGCAGTATAGGCAGAATAGTCAACTTAACTGCTGCAATCTGACCAAAAATAAGATAGGGAGAATATTCCATTTATCACGGAGACATCTGACTTCACAAAGGAGTTAGGAAAATTATGTCTATTTAAGTTTGTATAAGTGAAGATCAGGTAAGTTGCTAGATACTTCAAAGAGTCCGATTTCCATTGATAGTTATAATTTGTTTTAAGATGGGCAATTGGATCAGAAAGAAGGTTAATTTGTAAAACTTTAAAATTTTGTAGCCCGAAAAGGGTTTCAAATGTACAAAGAAGAGTCTACAAATTTGGAAGGGTAATAATTGAATTGGCAAAGTCAGTAAAATATCATCCACATAAAATGATAACTTAAACTCTATTTTTTCAACTCGTATAACCTGGATATTTCAATTCAAAAGGCTCAATACATAGGGCGACATATATGAAGCTCGCCGGGTCAGGGCGCGCTTTTCCGCCAGTTTTCCGGCGAAATCTGCGCCTGATTTACGTCGGGGCCGGGGCGCGCTCATACATCCTATGTAAAGTCCGCCGCCCCTCGCCAGTGTTTGAGGCGCAGTGCGGGACTTAGGTGCAGTGCGGGGCTGCGCCTGAGATTCGCCGCCGGAGGTAGTGTGGTCATACATGCGGGGAAAAGTCAGCCGCGCCTCGCCAGTGTGTGGGGCGCAGTGCAGGGACTGAGGCGCAGTGCGGGGCTGCGCCTAAGATTCGCCGTCCGAGGAGGTGCGCTCGTACATGCAGGAAAAGTTCCCTGCGCCTCGCCAGTGTATGGGGTGCAGTGCGGGACTTAAAAAGAATATTAAATCAATAAAATCATGTTTATTTCTTTATTTTCGTTGCACCCATACTATTGATCCTTGGCTAACGAAAATAAAGAAATAAACATGATTTTATTGAATTAATATTTTTTTTTCTTTACCCCCATATTATTATTCATTTTATATACACATCGGGACAACTTCGGCAGTATTATCATTTGATTTCGGGCATGTACAGTTTTATTTCAGATTGCATTAGAAAACCCATAGGAGCGTCGCTCGCTCTCCCATTGGTCCAAATAACCGCGCCTCTTTTAACTTAGCCAATCACAGAGCTCGCTCGGAATTTCTTTTCCCCATAGAACTCTATGAGAAAGTAGCTCGCGCTCTGATTGGCTAAGCTGGACGAGCCCCCGCCGCTTCAACCAATCAGCTCGTTTCTGCCTTTTTACTGTATTTTGAACTGTCCCGCCTTTGAATATGATTGGTCAATATTTCTCCATAGGTTAGAATGGGCCACTGTCGCTCCTATTCTGATTGGTCAATACTCCTCCATAGGATATAATGGGCCACTGTCGCTCCTATTCTGATTGGCTGGTTTATGCCGACCAATCAGAAGAGCTTAAACAATTTGAATTACTGTATTTCCCGGCGATTCTCTATATTGCAATTCCCTATGTAGCGCCGGTCTCGGCGACAAATGCGTTGTTCGGGGTTTTAACTGATTTATTTTTCAAGAATGATTTTTTTTATTCATACTCCATGCCGCACGGCGCTGAGAGCCGAGATTGCATTGCGCCGATCTCTCCATAGACTACAATGGGACAAGTAGCTCGCGTTCTGATTGGCTGGGATAGCCAAGCCCCCGCTAGTTCAACCAATCAGCTCTTTTCTGTCTTTTTACTGTATTTTGAACTGTCCCGCCTTTGATTCTGATTGGTCCAAACTTCTCCATAGGATATAATGGGTCTTTGTCGCTCCTATTCTGATTGGCCGAGATAGCCAAGCCCCCGCTAGCTCAACCAATCAGCTCTTTTCTGCATTTTTACTGTATTTTGAACTGTCCCGCCTTTGATTTTGATTGGTCAAAACTTCTCCATAGGATATAATGGCTCTTTGTCGCTCCTATTCTGATTGGCCGAGATATCCAAGCCCCCGCTAGCTCGACCAATCAGCTCTTTTCTGCATTTTTACTGTATTTTGAACTGTCCCGCCTTTGATTTTGAGTGGTCCAAACATCTCCCTAGGTTTTAATGGTTCACCGTCGCTCCTATTCTGATTGGCCAGCTTCTGCCGACCAATGAGAATAGCTTTCAGAATTTGAATTACTGTATTTCCCGGCAATTTCCAATATCCTAATTCTGGATATTGCGCCGTTATAGATTTTTTGAAAGTGATTTTTTTTAATATTTTTTATTTCTGAGGTGTGAGCTCTTTTTCTGACAATGTTTTCCGTCTTTATAAAGGCGATTTTTTTCGGAATCATACTCCATGCCGCACGGAGCGGAGCGCCGAGATTTGTGTAGCGATCTTCTATGCTTCCTCGCATGTTCCGTTCTCGCTTCACTTCGCCTCCGCCGGAGCATTTAGACCAAAATAAACCAGGTCTGGCTGTCGGAGCTGCCGAGCGCTGCATTGCGCCGCACTTTGCCGACTCGCGATCGTACATGCCTCGAAGTTTTCGAGCGCGCCGTGTCCCGCCCCTCAACACCTAGAGCGCGCCCACACCGCGCCCATTGCACGCCCCTTTGTGCGAGGTGCAGCCGAAAGTGGTGAACGCTGCGCCTAACACCGCATCCCTGGGTCCGACAGGGGGATTCGGGCTGGGAGGCGCGGTATACGCCAAAAAACGGGCGAAAAGCCCGATCATACATGTCCCCCATAGAGTGAAGAGCAAGGGGGACAAAAGATATCCATGTGTAGTTTAATTTTTATTATGTATTGGGTGCGACATGGCGTGCAGTAATCTAATGGTAGCAGAAGGGTGAGAGCAGAGTTCCTGAAGTGCTCTAATAAAAGGGGCATAATCCCAATTTTTTTTTTTACATCTCAAACATAATGGACCAATTAAGGCAATCAAAGGCCTTTTCTGCATCTAAACTAAGTAAAAGAGCTATATCTTTATTTGTATTTACTATTTAAATTAAATCAATCCCCCTTCTAAGGGTATTAGCCGCTTGTCGACACGGAAGTTAGCCAACCTGCTCTTTGTGTACTTTGTGGCAGCCAAACTTAAAGTCTCTTAACTAATATTGTGGTAAAACTGTTGAGGTCCGCATTTAAAATAGCAATTGGCCTATAATTAAAACAATCCAGGGGATCTCTATCAGGCTTGCGAATTATTATAATATATGAATGTAACGTAATGGTAGGTAAAGGCGTTCCCAATAGGAGAGCGTTATATGCCTCAATAAGATATGGAATCAATTGAGAATTAAAAGTTTTATAATAGAGGTAGGTCATTGCATCTGGACCTGGGGATTTCCCAGATGGAAGCTCTTTAACGGTGTCCTTTACTTTATCTTCAGTAATGGAAAGGTACAAAGAGCAACAGCTTCCTCACTAACAATGGTAGCCTACAAGAGGATAAAATATCCTGTAAGAGTAGTTCTCTGTCCACCGGATTAATAGGCAACAGATGTGGAATGTCATATAGTTTGGAGAAATAAGCATGGAATATCCTAGACTAGATTCAGGGTAATAGGTCGGAATTCCCACACTATCCCTAATATGGGACCCTATTTTCTGTATTATCGCAAAGCATCTTGACTACCAAAGTATGGGCTTTGTTAGCCTTTTTGTAATATCTCTGCCTAGAAAAAAACAATTTCTCAGTCTTGTAGAAAGCCAAATTTTTTAATTTAGTCCTCAAAATTAAGATCTGTAGTAGTATAGACCCAGTCAGAGCCCCAAACTTGCATGACCGCAGATTAAAAAGTGCCGGAAAAAGGAGTCTTTCAACCAGCACTTTATTTTCACTGGACATTGACTATACCTGTCCTGGGCCACAGCATGAGCCCCAAACCTGCATGACCCCAGATTAAAAAGTGCCGGAAAAAGGAGTCTTTCAACCACCATTTTAGTTTCACTGGACATTGACTATACCTGTCCTGGGCCACAGCTTGAGCCCCAAACCTGCATGACCCCAGATTAAAAAGTGCCGGAAAAAGGAGTCTTTCAACCACCATTTTAGTTTCACTGGACATATACTGTCCCTGTCCTGGGTAACGCTTGCCCCTCCGTATGAGTGCGGACCAATTGAGCTTCCCTTGGAAATACTGGTGGTTAACGCTCCTGTTCCACCCAGGTGCCCTTTTTCTTGGCATTCTTTTTCTCATTTTACTCAACGTGCTGGAGGAAATTGTCTCTGTACTTTGTTCTCTGTCTGTGCTCCATACTCCATGTCCTCTGAATAACCTACATCTGGTCAAGTTTTCCTGTACCTCCCTTGTACAATTCAGAGGAATTTTTTTAACAGCTATTTTGTACATGCAAGTTTTTTAGTAGTTTAATTCTAGAAAACACATTTTTAAAATAGGATGGAATCCCTCCTTGTCTTTGTTTCTCTTTTTTAATTGTATTAAATGGGTTGTCTCAATACAGGGATTGATAGCTATGTTAAAGATCTTGCAAAAACAAGTCATTTTGCAATATGTGTCCATTAACAGTGTCCTACCTATTCCTGTTTCTGACAGCACCATCACCCTTGAGCCACTCTTGACAATTGTGAAGAACAAATGTCTGTTAGAAACAACATTTTTTTATAATAGGACCTGTAGTATAGCTGCATGTCACAGCAAAATGCACCCAAAAATTCAAAGCATGACCCTTGAGCCACTTTGGACAATTGTGAAGAACAAATGTCTGTTAGAAACAACATTTTTTTATAATAGGACCTTTAGTATTTGCTGTATTCACATTTAAGTGCAAGGTGCCTCAATGAACAAAGCTGTCGTGCGCCAAAGTGAAAAAACACGTATCTGTAATGTATTCGGATAATAAAAGGTATTTTTGGCACCTTTCAATTCACCTGTGGTGACTACAAAATTGCTGTATTCAAATTTAACTGCAAAGTAGATCTATCAACAAAGCTGGCCTGCGCCAAAGTGAAAAAGCACGTATCTGAAATGTATTCGGATAATACAAGGTATTTTTGGCACCTTTCAATTCACCTGTGGTGACTACAAAATTGCTGTATTCACATTTAAGTGCAAGGTGCCTCAATGAACAAAGCTGTAGTGCGCCAAAGTCAAAAAACACGTATCTGTAATGTATTCGGATAATAAAAGGTATATTTTGGCACCTATCAATTCACCTGTGGTGACTACAAAATTGCAGTATTCACATTTAAGTGCAAGGTGCCTCAATGAACAAAGCTGTAGTGCGCCAAAGTCAAAAAAACACGTATCTGAAATTTATTCGGATAATACAAGGTATTTTTGGCACCTATCAACCTGTGCTGACTAAAAAATTGCTGGATTCTAATTTAACTGCAAGGTGGATATATCAGCAAAGGTGGAATGGGCAAAATTGAAAATGAACACCTATCTGAAATGTATACTGATAATTAAAGTAATTAAAGTGGAGTTTTGCACCTAACAAAGAGACCACCTGCAGTTACTAGAAAAGATGTGTATCCTAATATAAGTTCAGGCTGCCCAATATGCAGGAAATATTTCAATAGAAAACTGTTAATTATAAACCTATTTCAGTGCCATGTCTACAATAAGTCTTGGTGAACTTTATCCAGTATTATTTATAGAGCTTGTCTGTGTTCGCCCGCGGGCCCCCCCCCCCCCCCCGCTCCCCCCTGTGACTTTACAGCGGTAGATGCTCCTTTAAAATTCTCTACTTAACCACATAAAATCCTCCAATCTCTAATCTAACTAAGTTGTAAGAATCACAGTTAACAGTAGAGCTTTCTCTGTGAAGAAATAGAATAATTTCGCTGAGCTGGTTGGACACAGGCAGAGCGCACGTCCTACTGCTATGAGACGCTGAGAGACACTGAGGCTGAACAGGAAGGGCTGTTCTATGTAAAACGAGGTCATGTGATTTTTGCAGCCAATCGTAATCATACACATCCCAGTCATGACGTCGCACACACATCTCACCCTGCTCTATTCTGTAAGCTGATTTGCTGGCCGCCGAAATGACAGGAAGCGCCGAAAATGGCGCGATCTTAATAGATGATGCACAGATTTTAACCTAAATTATCGCATGATCTAAAAATTTCGATCAACATAAAACATCAACGACTAAATTTATGTATCAACTTATGAAAATCTGTAGATAAGGAATGATGGTTATGAGTAACAGTCCGACCTTGCAAAGACAATCACATAGTTTTGAAAGAAGCTAAAGCCCCCCCCCCCACCCCTAAGAATGAGAGGCAAGAAAGGGAAACACACTAATATCAACACAAGTAATCTGAAAAATCACAATTGGCTTGTGTTAGAGGCATACACATTATAGAGGGTGATAGATGAGCCATTAAAGGGAACCTGTCAGCAACTTCATGCTGCCCAAACAATGGGCAGCATAAAATAGCTGCAGGTTACTCTGTGGGTTACCATGTGGTTACCATGGTTTTACTCCGAAACGCTGCAGCTTTCCCGGGTAAAACATCCAGTGAAGTTGGGCCTGGTACTGGGAGAATCCACTGTGCAGGGGAGAGATAACTCCAATGAGCACCTTCTCACCACCCCCTCAGCTTAACTGACAGCTCTCTACCTATAGACAAACATTTGTCCATGCGTTTCAGGGTAAAACCCACATGGTTGGGACCGGGTATCCTGCAGCTATTTCATGCTGCCCATCATTCTGGCAGCATAAAGTAGCTGACAGGTTCCCTTTAGGGCATGTCCCAACAATAAGTTTTTTCAGCTTGTTTTACAGATTGTTTTTGGTATTGAAAGCCGTCTGTAAACCGGCTGTCAAACTTTATCACAGACCTTAATGGAAAATCTGTGCAGTATTCCCCAGGCACGGATTTTCCACCGGATGGTCTTTTAGACCACCGGCGGTCCGAAAAAAAAATAGAACATATTCATTCTTCCACCCGGAACATGAACATGTCGGTGCGAAGGGTGAGGGCTTTATTCCGCAAACCACAGAGAAAAGCCATCTCCCTGCATGCCAAAAACAGAGCAAATACCGGTCAGGATTTCCGACCGGTATTTGTCCTGTGCCATGTAAACGGCCACTTAAGCGTACCCTTGAAAAAATAATTTTATCACACTGTTGATGCATCTTCAATAAAAATAAAACTATAGTTACATCTCGGACTTTACTGGCTTCAGTAAGCATGTTAAATGTGTAAGTTTATAACTGGAATTGGAAATAGACCAAACTATATGGCTTGTTTGGAACATATACAGCATTTAACAGGTTTAATTTTGCAAAGTTTCATTTGTACAACCGCAAGACTTCTGGAACAATGTCATTCATACAAATGAGAACAATCTGGAGGTGTTTTTTACCATAATGCATAGTGCCATGCTTGGCAAAAACCAAACATGGTATATCAGCACAAACACTTCATAGCTACTGTTAAGCTCCTCCCTTGTATACTTAAGTATTTTAGTCAGTATGAGTACGTCGTAATGCTAGCAAGGGGTTGTTCACACTGCATTTTTGGATCTGAAAATCGCATCCAAAAACGCAGCGGTGATCAGAAAATCGCATCTAAAAATGCTGCGGCGATCAGATTCTAAATGGATCCAACACGCAGATGCATGTTTGGATGCATGTTGGATGCAGCAGGATCGCACCCTATAGTTTTAAATAAGGCTCCTACTGCATCTTTCAGACCAAGAATTTACATGTCATTTCTTGGAACAGATCTGAAAGACGCGATGAGACACGCATCAGCGATCACTCGTGTTTGGGTCCATTTAGGGTCCGACAGATGGATCCAAACACATATTTAAAAACGTATGTTCACAAAGACACAACACGCCGTGTGAACATACCCTAAGGGGCTTTGTAACGGAATAGCAGCGCAGGTAACACTCGTTGGTTACAGAGCAAGCGGGCGCTAGAGCCATACCATGCTATTTAACCCCCTAGATGCTGCGGCAAAGATGAGCATGGGGTGTAAATGTCATGATTGTGCCTGAAACATCCCCGTCTTTTGGCTCTGGTCGCCGGCCACAGCCAGTACGACGTAAACCATGGTTTTTTACTTAAGACTAAGTTTCTTATCACGAGTGTGAACTGGGTTTATTTTGTGCTGGGTGCTAATTGATTCCTGGTCAACGCCCGTGGCCAGGAATCTTCCAGCACACTCATGGTTAATTTTTGTTCCTTCTTGAGTGACAGCCTTCTTCTCCTATCTGGTCTTTTGTTCCTTCTGCCTATTGCTTCGGTTCTACCTTTCATCTGTTCCTATATAAGGTCTCTGCTTCTTTTCTGCCTTGCCTGCTATTTTGGCTCATTGTCCTATAGGTCACCTGCTCTCTTCTGTTGTTTCTGTGATCTCCTGACCGTTCGCTTTGCACCCCGGTTATCCTTTTTGTCTCACGTCTCTGTACCTCGCTGCCCGTACTCTTGCCGACTTTGGACCGCCCCCGGATATTCTCTTTGTCTCACGATTCTGTACCTTGCTGCCCGTATTGTTGCCGACTTTTGACCGCCCGACTACGATTATTGTTCTGTGTCTGTTTGTCCTGTCTGTGTCGCACCTATACCAGTGCAGCCATCAGTCTTCCGGTTGGGGCCGGCCTATCAAGGAGTCGGGTTCCCCAAAAGGCAGGGACAGAGGCTGGGACCAGTGTCAGGGCCTCACTTGTCTGTGTCTTTGTGTGCGTCCCTGACAGGCCCTGACAGTAAATCAATGAGAAACCATTCCTCACTTCGAATGGGGTGTCTTGAAATTGCAGCTGGGAGCCTTGTGAAGACTTCCATCGCAACCACGTATTCAAAACACCATTTTTGTACACCCTAGTGCATTGAGTAAGGATGAGCGAATTGATTCTAACTAAGTGGAATTCGTTTAGAATCTGAGGAAAAATTTGATTCTGAATGAAGCCGAAGTTCATGGCGATTCGCGGTAACAAATCTAAAATTACCACAAGCACTTGGCGTGACATGGGGCAGAGAAATAAGGGAGGAAGAAAGGAACACCCTCAATGACATGTGCAGACATGCAGCCAATCAGCAGCCAGCCAGCTTCTGTGGCTTCACAGGCCTATAAATACGGCAGCCATCTTAAAATCTGCCACTTCTCACTTTGTCTCCTATGCACAAGCATCTGTCTGTAGCAGCACCCGCCACATATTATTCGTAATCTTCCTATTGGGGAGTTTATTAGAGCCAAAAGGAACTGCAGTGATACAATGTCATATGAGACAGAGAAGACATATATTACAGAGAGATAACAGCAGAGTGAATATATAAAAAATGGATGATCCAGAGAGCCATAAATAAACCTGTACTATAAATAGGGATGTTCTTATTGAGGGAACTAAAAAGAAAAAACAACAATCGTTCTCATTAGTCTTCACCACACAGTTTAGTAGACAGTTTCAGGCTATCACAGGAATTAGACAAAAATATCTACCTGTTCTGGCTACAGATCCTGTTTTGAAACAAATATTGTCAGAAGGTTGCAGTTTTATCTCCAGAAGACCTTGTACTATTGGAAACATTGTTTCACCGAGTTACTTCAGAGCATCTTCCACAGTTCATTACAATAGATGGTTAAATCTAAAAGGTTCATATAAATGTGGAACAAATAGATGTGGATTGTGTAAATATATGGTAAAAAAGTAAGGATTTCACGTCTTTTGTTACTCAAAAAACATTTTCCATTTCACTTTTTATAAATTGTCATAGTGCATTTGTGGTCTACATGATTTGGTGTGAATCATGTAGATTACAATATATTGGATGTGCGACAAGAAGCCTACATATTAGAATACGTGAACTTCTTTATGATATCACACATACGAGGTTAAGAAATGTGTCTGGAGCTTCTAAACATTTCAGACATATACACCAAGCTAATCTTGTTAAGTTTAAAGTGAGAGCAATAGAAATGGTTAATCAACCTCAGCGAGGAGGAGATAGAAAAAAGTGTTTAAAGAATAGGGAGGCTTTTTGGATCTTGATGTTATAAACTAGGACTTCACAAGGATTAAACGATAAATCAGACCTGTTATATATATATATATATATATATATATATATAATATATATAATATATATATATATATATATCAATATATATATATATATATATATTGATATATTGCATATGTTTATTGTTATCCTCATACATCTTTTTTATGTCAACCAACATAGGGTTAAATTTCAGCTGCATTGTCTAATTGATTCATGGAAGGAGTATAAAAGAAAGCTTACAGCTATTATTTGAATATTATGACTAAGAGCCAAGCATTTAAGGCTCGAAACGCATCAATATGTGGTTGCTTTTAACATGTGTGTTTTTTTAAACCTATTTCAATAAAAGTGTGTTTTATCCAATTTGGATTCCTCCTTGCACAAGTGCTGGAAAACCTTTCAAAACTCATTCACTTCCTTCCTGAGCTGCTACAGCCGGCTGCTTGTTCCGAAGACACTGTGCTTATCTGAGGAGGGTGCGGACCACAACACAGCCTGGAGCCTGTTTGGTGAGCGATTTCCCATTATTAACTTTTATTTGCATTTCTACTTGGCTGAGGATCATGCTCCCATTTGTATGAAGATCTCCATGTTTTGGATTATTGAATCTATGAAGGTCCGCACAATATGGATAACATTGTTAACACACCTCCAACCATGGACTCTGTCCCAAGCATGCCACATGTTTCAATTGATAATCAAGATAGACGTGAGAGAGCTTGTCGAATTTTTGGCAGTGGGACTATGTATCCACAACATGAGAATTTTGAATTAAAGCAGAAAATTATTGATATGGAGAAAGTTATTTCGCAACAGATAAAAATCTGGTGGGAGAGTACTACACTACAGTCCTATGTCGATAAGGATATGATTCCCAGGGGACTAAGATTGAATAAATATCCCACCTTTACTTGCGACGATAGATTTATAAATGAGTGGAATAATATACTCAGTGGCTGCTCTATGAAGCTTATGCAATCATCCTGTGACCACTGCACTCATCGGGGGATGGGTGTGGTGATCCTCTGGGAGGTGGCATAGTCAAAGTAGTAGTTTTTTTTTGTTTTGTTTGTTTTTTTTAGCACTTGGAGAGTTAATTTTATGATGCCTTTGATCGACAGTTTTCTGATCCAAAGAGATTTTGTTGTTAATGAAGTGATTGACGTAATGAAGAACCTATTGGGACATACTTTGTGTTATGAGATGTGGAAAAAAGTTTTATATTACCTCTGATGAAGCGCTAAGTTGACGCGCGAAACGCGTTAGGTCTATGTATGTTTTTAATCAGTTTAAGATAATATCCTTACTGTTTTAGAAATAAAATTCTGAAGTTTTTTATATACCAGCCTTCATCATTGGCATTTACTTATAATCCACGTGCGCCGGTTCGCCATTTTTGGTTGTCGCATGCTTCCTAGCCAGCAGTCTAGGATCGTTGGAAAGAACCGTGGCTGCCGAGAGAAGGATTAAATCTTATACATGTTATGATTGTTGTGCCTCTACAATACGAGCACAACCACTTCAGGTGAGAATCTCCACCGTTTTTATTAATATATTTGAGACGTGTTTCACTATCTTGCGCCCCCTTGTCTTTTTTCTTTTTTGGCTATTGGATTTCAATTTATATAACACCATCAAAGATGTCAATAAATTTATCAGGTTGTTGACTGTTAAAAAACACTTCTTTAATGAAAAAATAGATGAGGATGGGGAATCCGTTGTTGCCACACAGGAACAATCATCCCATGGGTTAAATTTTGCGGAGCAGAGAGCCATATGTTTTTTGGAGGAACTGGATGAAGATCAGATGGGTACAGCATATATAGATACACGTGATGTATATTTACAGTACATTCAAAATTCGGATTTTTATCCAGTTAATTCCAGAGTTCCTAGTATGGATAATTTTCAGTTTTTGGTTGAACAGGAATTAAGAAATTTGAATAAAGAAAGAAATAATGAGAATAAAAATCTTAATCAAAAAGAATTTAGGGCCATTAAGGAACTTAAAAATAATCCTTATCTCATAGTACGTGCTGCAGGCAAGGGAGGTACGATTACGGTGATGGATAAACAGCTCTATAATAGAGAACTTAATGCTATGCTGGCAGACCAGGAAGTGTACAGAAAATTGACCATAACCCTACAGATATCTTTAATAAAAAAGTTGAAAAATTATTAGATGAAGGCTTTAGTCTAAATGTTCTGGATAGTAAACAAAAGGATAATATGTTGGTTAAGTTTCCCAAAGTGCCCATATTACATGCGTTACCTAAGGTGCACAAAGGGATTTTTCCCCCACCATTTCGTCCAATCATATCAGGTATAGGTTCCATATACCAACATATTAGTACATGGCTGGATCGACATCTGCAACCACTAGTCATGTGATCATCTAGTCACCTGAAGGATTCTACAGAAATTTAAAAATTTATGAAAAATATAACCTGGGAAGCTAATTACACCTGGGTGTCATGTGACATTGTTGCATTGTACACTTCAATTCCTCTTTCTTTGGCTATAACTGCTTTAACACAACATTTGGATAAATATACAAAATATTAAAATTTCTTAAAGCAATATATAATCATGGTTACAGATTTTCTTTTGGGACACAATTATTTCACTTTCAATGAGGAATTTTCCTACAAGTACAAGGTTGCCCTATGGGCTCTTGTTTCTCACCATCACTGGCAAACATATTTGTCATGTGGTGGGAGGAAAAATATATTTACTCATTGAATAACAAATTTGCTGCAGACATTTTTTGGTATGGGCGTTATATAGATGATACCCTGCTTGCTTATCAGCAGGGGTCTTTTTATCCACCAAAATTTGTAGAATACATGAACCAAAATCAGGACAATCTCAGATTTACATATCAATGTGATAGGTTTAATATGGTGTTCTTGGATCTAAAATTAACAGGAGATCCAGTTACAGGTGTTATCCATACACAAACCTATAGAAAACCGATTTCAGGTAACACCATTCTTGAGGCTTCTAGTTTTCACCCGCCACATGTTATTCGTAATCTTCCTATTGGGGAGTTTATTAGAGCCAAAAGGAACTGTAGTGATACAATGTCATATGAGACAGAGAACATATTTTCAGAGAATTACAGAAAGGGAAAAATTAAAAAAGGATATCCAAACCCATAAATAAACCTGTACTATAATGGGGATTTTTTTATTGGGGGAACAAAAAGAAAAAAAAACATCGTTCTCATTAGTTTTCACCAACAGTTTTTAGACAGTTTCGGCTACACGGGAAAATTATAAAAAATACTACCTGTTCGGCTACAATCCTTTTTTAAACAAATATTGTCAGAAGGTTGCAGTTTACCCCAAAGACCTTTGTACATTGGAAACTTGTTTCACCGATTACTTCAAGCATCTTCCACAGTTCATTACAATAGATGGTAAATTTCCAAAAGTTCATAAAATTTGGAACAAAAGTTGGGATTTTAAATATAGGGTAAAAAAGTAAGGATTTCACGTTTTTGTTACTCAAAAAACATTTTTCCATTTCACTTTTTAAAATTTTGTCATAGTGCATTTTTGGTCTACATGTTTGGTGTGAACAATGTAGATTACAAATATATTAATTGCGACAAGAAGCCTCATATTAGAATACTGAACTTCTTTATGATATCACACATAGATTTAAGAAAAATTGTCTGAGCTTCTAAACATTTTAGCAAATCACCAAGCAATCTCGAACGTTTAAAGTGAGAGCAATAAAATGGTTTTCAAACCCAGCAAGGGGGAGATAGAAAAAAGTGTTTAAAAAAAAAGGGGTTTTTTGGATCTTTATGTTAAAACTAGGTATCCACAAGGATTAAAAATTAAACAACCTTTTATAAATTTTTATATGACATATTTTATTTTTTATTGTTATGCATATATCTTTTTCAGTCAACCCAAAATAGGTTTTAAATTTCAGCTGGGATTTCTAATTATTCTGGGAAGGAGATAAAAGAAAGCTTCAGCTACATTTTAATATTATCCCAAAGACCAAAACATTTAAGGGTCGAAAGCTCAAAGCGTTGCTTTTAATTGTTGTTTTTTTAAAACCCATTTTTAATAAAAGTCGTTTTTTTCCAATTGGATTCCTCCTTGCACAAGTGCTGGAAAACCTTTCAAAACTCATTCACTTCCTTCCTTTTTGGGTCAGTATAGCCATGTAGAGTAGTGAACCATATCTGTAAGTGAACCAGATATGAAAGTGATAGATCTGAATCAAGGTTTATGTTGAATTGTGAATAGTAGACTAACCTCCCATCATTTGTATCTGCGTATATGTATAATTGCTGTGCTGTGTTTGGTATATGAATGCATTAGATATCTCCCCAATCTCTGTCCTGAATAATTACCCTGTGTTTATTTGTATTGCTAGTGACCTGACATTCTGCCCTGTAGCATCTCCTCTGCTGGTTTATTTGTAACTCCACCATTGCTGGCAGCTGGGCCCACTGTTTTTATATCAATGAACTGCACATAGGATAGTATAAATTAGTTAGCTTGGGGTCAGTCTTGACCATTTGGGTCAGTATAGCCATGTAGAGTAGTAAAACCATATCTGTAAGTGAACCGATTTTGAAATGATAGATCTGAATCAAGGTATCTGAAATAAAACTGAAATTAGACCGGAAGTGGGCCAAAGGTGGCTAGGAGGAACACCTTTCTTGTAAAGTATCTAGGCCTCTCTCAAAAAAAAAAACCCCTATCCACCATGCTCAGTATTTGCTGTCTATTTTGCAGCCATCTACCTCCTGGTTTTACCACCCAGTTATTGCCCCTGAAAATTTCTTATCCACATAAGCGCCTCTCCCCTTCCCTCACCCTGTGTTCATCCACACACTCCCTTTCCCTTTTCAAATACCACAAACCACCTGCTCACATATTGCTGCACAAACGCCGCTCATACTCATCACTGAACCATCTGCTGTATCTTTTCTTTCTCCTGCTTCTTGCTGCAGGTGACATCTCTCCTAATCCCGGCCCAACCTCCATTACTGCTCATCCCACCTCCTCCTCCCATAGAAACCCTACTAACCTAATTGCTATTCGCTGTACCTCTTTTCCAGTCCTTTAAAAATGTGCTCTGTGGAACGCCCGATCCGTCTGCAACAAACTCACTGCTGTTCAGACCTGTTTCTCTCCACTCCCTCAACCTCTAGCCCTCACAGAAACATGGCTCCAGCCATCTGACACCGCTTCCCTTGCCGCTCTAAACAAATGGCGGCCTACACTTCACCCACACCCCCAGCCTGAAAAACAGGCCGGGTGGAGGAGTTGGCCCTACTTCTCTCTCCACACTGCACTTACCAGGTCCTTCCTCCTGCACCCTCACTCACTTTCCCCTCCTTTGAGGTCCACACCCTCAGACTCTTTCAGCCATTTTCCCTCAGTCTCGCATTTCTGTACAGACCCCCGACTCACCCCGCCAGTTTCTGGATCATTTTGCTGCCTGGCTCCCTCACTTCCTCTCTACTGAAATACCCACTCTCATCATGGGTGACTTTAACATACCTATTGATGACCCCTTGTCTCCCTCTGCCTCTCAGATCCTTTTCATTTAACCTCTTCCTAGGCCTCTCGCAGTTTACTAACTCCCCCACCCACAAGGATGGGAACTCTCTTGGGGTCTGGTTTTCTGTAACCGTTCCTCAATTCTCTAATTTTAAAATAATTCTCCTTCACTCTCTCTGATCCCCAATTTCTTATTTCCTTCACTATTACTAATTCTCCCCCCATCTCTGGACACACCTGCCCGTCTCCCCATTCAGAAATATCCACTCCATGAACACTCAGGAATTCACAGACGCCATACAGTCCTCACTGCCCCCAATCTCCTCCCTCTCCTGCGACCTGGCGTCCAAACAATATAATGAAAACTCTTCCACCACCCTGGACACATTGGAAACCGGGTCACAAAACCGCACCACCAGAGTCAGACCCCACAGCCATGGCACACGCCTCAGACTCGCCATCTCCCACGATGTTCCAGATGGGGCGGCGCGTTCTGTGGAGGAAGTCGAAGCTACCTGCAAACTTTCTCCACTACAAATTTATGCTAAAGGACTTATCAAACTCCCCCTTCACAGCGCCAAAAAAAAAATATTTCACCTCCCTCATCGCAACCAAACACAACAACCCTAAACCCTGTTTGATACCATCCACTCCTTCTCAGGCCTAAAGATTCAGGCCCCCGGTCTCTGACCTCCATGCTGAAGACCTGGCCACTCACTTAAAGAGAAAATTGACAAAATCCGGCAAAAATCTCATCTAAAACCCCAAGCAGCAGCCATCTGGTCCTTCCCCGCACATCCCCCAGCCTACTCTCAGCTTTGACCCGACAAGAAGAAGAAGTGTCCAGGCTTCTGTTGTCTGCGCGCCCCACCACCTGCTTATTGACCCCATTCCCTCCCACCTTGTCCAGTCTATTTCTCCAGCTTCATTCTCTCACATAACTGCAATCTGTAACCTCTCTCTCTCCACTGGGATCTTCCCACCTTCCTTTAAACAGCTGTTATAACTCCCTAACTGAAAAAGCCCCCTCTGGACCATCCTGCGCTGATAACTACCCACCAGTCTCTAACCTGCCTTCATCTCCAAACTCCTGGAACGCTTGGTCTACTCTCGCCTAATCCGCTATCCTCTCCGCTAACTCTCTTCTTGACCCTCTGCAATCGGGTTTCCCGCACTCTACACTCCACGGAAAATGCTCTAACTAAAGTCCCCCAATGATCTCCTAATAGCTAAATCTCAGGGCAACTAACTCAATTTTTGCTTTCTTCCCGGATCTCTCTGCAGCGTTTGGACACGTATGATCCCAACTTCCTCCTCAGCATGCTCAGTAACCATTGACCTCCAGGACAATGCTTCTCTTGGTTCTCATCTTACCTTCTAACCACTCCTTCAGTGTTTTTTATTTTCAGGTTTTTACCTCCTTTCCTCTCCCTCTTGCTGTTTAGGTTCCTCAGGGGTCGTTCTTGGTCCTCTCCTCTTCTCAATCTATACAGCCCCCATTGGACAAACCATCAGCAGATTTGGCTTCCCAGTACCATCTCTACGCTGATGACACCCAATTTTACCCTCCCCCCAAGACATCACTCCCGCTCTGCTACAAAACACCAGGGAATTTCCTGTCTGCTATTTGACATCATGGGTCCTCCCTGGGTTTCTTTAACTAAACCTCACTAAAACTGAACTTTTAGTATCCCACATCTACTAACAGACCTTTCCCCCTGCCCTTTTTGTCTCAGTGTGTGGCACCACCATAAACTCCTAGGCGCCGGCCCGCTGTCTTTGGGTTTATACTAGATTCCGATCTGTCTTTCATCCCCTATATCCAATCCCTTGCCCGCTCCTGTCACTTGCACCTCCCAACATCTCCCGAATCCGTCCTTTTCCCCACTGTGGAAACAACTCAAACTTCATTGTTGCTCTTATTCATTCTCGTCTTTGACTACTGTAACTCCTTGCTTATCGGTCTCCCTCTCTTAAACTCTCCCCTCTCCAATCTATCCTGAATGCAAACAGCCAGGTTGTCTTTCTTTCCAGCCGCATACTGATGCCTTACCCTGTGTCAAGTCACTTTCACTGGTTGCCCTATCCAGTACAGGATACAACATAAACTCATCACTCTCAAATCATTAAAGCCTCCACAACGCTGCTTCCTCCCTACATCTTCCTCCCTCATCTCTGTCTACCACCCTAACAGCTATCTCCGCTCTGCTGATGATATCATGTTACACTCATCAATCAACCGAAACTCCCATGCCCGTCTCCAAGACTTCACACGTGAGGCACCAGTTCTCTGGAACATGCTACCGTGGGCGTACAGGAACACTCAGAACTCTCATAGCTTTAAAAAGGGCCTGAGAATACATCTTCTCAAATCTGGCCTACCCGAATCCCTAATGCTAACACCCCCCTTCCCCCCCCCCCCATACTCCCTTAGCGTACTCATTTCATTTTCGGCAAATTAACTGTATATAGATGTTTCTGTTTGGGTGGCAGGTTCATCCGAATTCTACGTAAACAACCCCTATTTTATGTCACATGGCTGGACCATTGTAAATCTAGCACTTTTTACCCTTCGTCTCTCCCGTACACCCTAATAGATTGTAAGCTCTTGCGAGCAGGGCCCTCTCACCTTCTGTCTCATCTGTATGTAGCTTTTCATTGTGCAATGTATTTCTTTTGTCTGTACTTACACCCTCCAAATTGTAAAGTGCTGCGGAATATGTTGTAGCTATATAAATAAAGATTATTATTATTATTTTTATTATTATTCCTGAGCTGCTACAGCTGGCTGCTTGTTCCGAAGACACTGTGCTTATCCGAGGATGGTGCGGACCACAACACAGCCTGGAGACTGTTTGGTGAGCGTTTTCCCCTTATTAACTTTGATTTGCAGCAGCACAAGATTGCACCCTTCACATGTGTGTGTCATATACTATTATTTTGGGATATTTCAATCTGTAGCCAAGAGTTAACTTATCCACTTTTTTGTGGGGCATTCTGTGTCAAATCCAGTGTGTGTATTTCTGTCCCATACACGCCTGAAATCCATCAAGTTCAGTCTGTAGGGTATCTTATTCTGTGGCCAAGAGTTAATTTATCCTCTGTTTGTGGGGTATTCTGTGTCAAATCCAGGGTGTGTATATTTCTGCTCCATACACACCTGAAATCCATCAAGTTCAGTCTGTAGGGTATATTAATCTGTGGCCAATAGTTAATTTATCCACTTATTGTGGGGAATTCTGTGTCAGATGCAGAGTTTTTGTATTTCTGCCCTACACACATCTCAAATTCAGCTATTACTATCTGTGGCAAACTGTTCATTTTTTCACTTATTGTGGTGATTCTGTCAAATGCTGATACATGAAGAGCCCCCCTCCCCCAAGTTAGTAACTTTGCATTGATGTCACTACTCATTTTTCCCTTCCTTTTATCCATCAGTGTCTGCTTTCAATCGGAAATAATCCATCATTGCTAAAGCCAAAAAGAAGCAGGAGTTGATCCAAAAAATAATTTAAATAAATGGAATATTTGCATGTCTTTTTTATTTTGTATCCACTCTTGCTTTTGGATACCTAATCAACAGCTTCTCCAAAGATACAATCGGTTGTGTTTGTCCTTTTCATTCCTTCTGACAGATTAAAAGAAGGGTAAAAGCAAGCATTGTGGCAACATCATAGAGTGGTGGAGGGGGGAAACAGCATTAGGAAACCACAGGGTAGTCGAGTGAGAGAATGGTCAGTCGGCAGCAGTAGGCCACAGAGTGGCACCATTACACTGTGTGGAGGTGGCGGCAGCAACAAGCCAGAGAGTGGCATAATGACATAATTTTGAGGGCGGCAGCTAAGTCATATAATGTGACATGGTGACACAGCCTGGAGGTGATAGCAGCAGCAGCAACATGAGGAGACCTGACTGGTGAGATGGCAGCAGCATCAGAAGGCTAGATAATCGTCCAGTGAAGTGGGGAGGTGGGTGGCAATACCAGTCCCTGGTAAAGATGGTGGGTAGTAGAAGGAGCAGCTGGCAGTAGATGTGTGGCATCAGGCAGGTGGCAGCATCAGAATAGTTGCTAAGGCAGGTAGCCAGAAGAATCCAGGGTTCAGGGTCTGCTCCAGGTGCTTCTGCTTCTGTTGGGTACCTTCCCCAGTAGGGGGTTGAAGAAATCTACTCATCAAAAACTCCAGACTCAGGTTGCTGCTGATGGAGTTGGTACTGCTCCTACCCCTCCCCCCACTCTCACATCAGTCATTGCAATGGTACATGAGCGCTGAGGAAGCCCCCGGTCAGACCTGTAAGAGGATGGACGATGGCACAGACAGATCTCTCTATCACTGTCAATGGCTGCACTCTCTCACCGTCTCCACAAGTCCGCTGCCTTGGTATAACCTTTGACTTTCAAACCGCACATCCAGACCCTTACCCTTGCCTCCACCTGAAAAATATCTCCCAAATCTGCTCATTCCTTCACTTTGAAAGCACAAAAATGTTTGTCCATGCCCTCGTCATCTCACGCCTTGACTATTGCAACATCCTTCACTGTGATCTCCCATCTAGCACCTTTGCTCCCCTTAAATCCCTCCTTAACTCTGCTGCTCATCTGATTCACCTCTCTCCTCATTACTCCTCTCCTCTCCCCTCTTCCAATTCCTTCACTGGCTGACCATTGCCCCCACCAGACTCATGTGGCCGTGAGACGTAGTTGCCACGTCTCCAGTCCCCTGAACAGACAGATGTTGCAGCATTTGTTCCAGAACATGAAGCAGTGGACTGACAAATAATGTGGCCTCCTCAAAGAACCTGAGCAAACGGCAGATGTCGCGCATGAGCTGCCACTGGCTGACACCAAAATTACACAGTGGAGTATTCCTGATCACTTGGATCATCAAGAAATCATTAGTGGCCTTTCTCTGTTCATAGATTTCTCTTTGTTTTGCTCTGTTTTTTTCTGTTCATAGTTTCTCTGTTCTGTTCAGCTCAAGGAGGGTGTGCTTGACGGTGTAGGAATGGCTAAATTTCATGCAAAGTTTCCTTTTTAAAATGTCTTGGAGATGGGTGGAAGACGTGAGGAACCGTTTGACAACCAGATTAAACACGTGCGCCATACGTGGCACATGGCTCAGCCCTCCTCGGCACAGCGCGGACACCATGGTCTTTCCATTGTCTGTCACCATGGTTCTAATTTTCAGTTGTTGCTGAGAAAGCCAGGAATCGATTTAGTCTTTCATGACACAGACCAGTTCCTTCCCTTGTGTGACTTTGTTTGCCTAGGCAAACCAGGTGTAGAGCTCCGTGACATCGCCGTGCCCTGCACATCTGGTATGCTGGAGGAGTAATAAGACTGGTCACTGTACTGGAGGCTCAGGTGGTGGAGGAGGCGCACATTGGCGCACGATCAGCTATCTGACAAGAGAAATCGGCGTGTCCTGTCCAAGTTGCTGGTGTGGCTGGTCAGGAAGCACATTCACCCAGTGGGCCGTAAAGGACATGTACTGTCCTTGACCGTAGTTGCAGCTCCACATGTCCGCGCTGCCTTGCACTTTGGAAGACACCAACAGGCTCAAGGACTGGCCCACCTTTTGTTCTACATGTTTGTACAGGACTGGTACTGCCTTTTTCAAAAAGAAATGATGGCTTGGAACTCTCCACCTCGGCCGGCACAAACCATCAGTTCTCTGAACAGTGTAGAGTCCACCACTTAGAAAGGGAGGGACTGCAGTACCATCAACTTGGACAGGAGCACGGTCAGCTTCTGCGCCTTAGGATGGCTGGACACATACTGCTGTCTCTTGGCAATTGCCTAGGAGAACAACTGCTGACACCATGAGTGGTGAAGAGCAGGAGCATCTGGACCAGTAGATGATGGGAAAGACAAACAGCTCCCTTCGGCAGAGGAGGTGGAGCTTTGCCTGAAATGGGATGCGTGCCACTTGTTGCTGCTGCTGTTGCTACGGCAGGATGGACCACCACATCTGAGACATGTTTCTCCCAGGCCACTGGATGGTGACACTGCATATGTTGACGCAGGGCCGTGGTGCCAATATTAGATCCCTTGCCATGCTTCACTTTCTGCCCACAGATCCTAAATATACCCTTGTTCACTTACTTCGATATCTTGGCAAAAAACTGCCACATCGCTGAGTAGGTGATTTTACCACCAATGCTTCTCACTGACTGACTACTACCGCTGCTGCCTCTGTGAGCCCTTGCGCCACTACTTTCTGGGACCTGCAAAGCAGATGGTCTACCCTGTGGCCGTTTGGCTCCCAATCTCTCACTGCTGCCACCCTGCTGACTCTCGGCCACACTACCGACTTGCTGGCTGCGCCACTTCTTAATGTGCAAACTGCCGTCCTCTTCTCCCGACGATGATGAGGAAGCCCTTGCTACACCCATCTCCAAAGTGCGATCGGTTACATCGATTAGTGTTTTCCCGTCACTGCTGTCCTCCTTAACGGTCTCATTGTACAGAGCCTGACCACTCACAACATAACCACCGATGCCACTCTCCTCATCACTACTTGCCCACCTACTGCAAGAAGCAGCACATGTCTGCCCCTCCTCTTTGCTGCCAAGTAGCTGCTAACTGTCCTCATATAGTTGGTCCTCGTTGTATAGTGGCGCAGAGTCCACAGGACATAGCAGTCCTCTGGCTGTGGGAACCGAACTGGATAGAGGCGGGTTGAGGACAAGTGAGGGCCCCTGACATGCTCCCAGGCCATGCCAACTAAGAGTTGTGTCTGACGAACCCACCGACTCTTGGCTGGGGTTGTCAGATGTCATTGGGGAGAAAGTGGATGACCTAGTCAACCATTCAAGAACCGTTGGCTTGGTGGTCAACACATGGCCGCTAGATGACAACGGTAGCTCTGGCCTCGCCTGCTGTGATGTCCCCTTACTGTGCTGCGAACTGTGCCTGCTCCAGGAACATTTGTGCCACTGTCCCTCCCATGTGAAGGACCTGCCACCTCTGTGTCTGACATACTGTTTGATCAAAAATTTACAATAAAACAAACTCTGTTTAATATAGATGTATGTTTATGACAAAAAACAAGCTGTATTTCAAAGGAGTTTCACCTTATAGGTGAAAAAATAATTCTTTCATGCATAGAACTATATCACACAATAATAAACTTCCTGTAATGGAGATGTGTGTGTATGACAACAACAAAAGCTGTGTTTCAAATATTTTTTAAGACAAATAAGTTATTTGACAAAATTACTGCTGACACCCTCTCCCCCATTTGGGGAGGGGGGGGGGCTCTGTATGTTTCAGCATTTAATATAACAGGTTCTATCATAATCTGTGGAATCATCTGATTATGGTGTAAAAGGAGTGCGCTCTTTGACGCTATAGTAGGATCTTGGTCCTCAGCTCGGTTCTTTCTGGCTGGCGCTGACATTGCCCTATCAGGCTGCTTTCGCACTTCAGTTATTTGGTCTGATTTGCCCCCTTAATTGCCCAGATAAGTGAAGTGTGAAGCGATTCTAAGAGCGGCGGATGTCATCTGCGTGTCATACTAAAACACAGCATTGTTTCAATACCAAACCACACTCCCTATGCATATTTGAGCATGGCAAAATGTTCTACAACAGCATAAAGGCTCTCCGCAGCCATGAAACAACTGTTTTTAATGCGAATCAAATTTTTGAGAAATTCACTCAACTCTAGCATTGAGTTACAATGCATTAGGCTGTAAAAATGATCACTCCCCTTAGTGCTGTAGTACCCTAGGGGGTCGCAAAGTTAAAGTTAAAAAAATGTTTTAAGTGTTAAAAAATTCAAATTAAAAGTTCAAATCTACCCCTTCAAGCCAGTTTACAAATAAAAAATAGTCTGATCTATTAAAATATGGCATCATTTATCCTGTACGTTGAACACCATAGAAGAAAAAAATTCCAAATGCCAAAATTGTGGGTTTTTGGTCACTTCACATCCTATAACAATTGGAATCAAATCTAATCAAAAAAGTTGCATGAATTCCAAACTGGTAGCAATAAAAAGTGAACTTCAGCCTGCAAGAAAACTCACCCTCACTTAAGTCCGCAGGTGTTAGTACAAAAAAGTGATTGGTCGCAGAAAATCGCGCCATGGCACAAATTTCAAAAATAGCAAATGTTTGGAATTTTTTTATGGTATCTTTATAATGGAAACCCTACATGTTTGGTATTGCCGGATTGGTATCAACCTGTAGAATACAGATAACACATAATTTTTACCGAAGATTGAACACTGCAAAAATAAAAAGTATGTTTTGTTTCACATTTTGCTCCACTTAGAATTTTTTGGGGGTTTCCCATTAAATTATATGGTAATTTAATTAACAAAATTAGAAAGTACGTCTTGTCCCGCAAAACAAAAGTCCTTATTTGTCTATGTAGATCAAAAACTAAAAAAGTTATGGCTCTGGGAAGGCAGGGAGGGAAAAACAAATGTGAAAAAAATAGGCCTCGGCATTAAGGAGTTAGCAGCTGAAGCTTGGCCAAAACTGAGTACTACAATAGAGCAATAAAAATAAGCATACCAGAAAAACGACAACAGAATGGTTAAAAAAAATCCCTAAACCTAATTATAATGTTGTGGCAAGACTTTATAAGTTGTTTATAAATGAATGCCCATAAACCTCATTGAATTCAATATTGAAGAGCAGGCTAAAATTTCTCCACAAAGAATGATAAATAGGGATGAACGATACGGATTTTAGGCTTATCGGAAAATTTTCGATCACGGGATAGTTTACAGATAATATATTGCTATTGCACCATTTTCAGCGTTTCCTGTCATTTTGGTGGCCAGCCAATCAGCTCCGAGGATAGAGGGTGATGAAGATGATGTACAACGTCACCACTTTGCAGTGTATGGATCTCATTGGCTGCAAAAATCACGTGACCTCGTTTTATCTATGCAACTGCATTTCCTGTTTGAGCTCATTCTCTGTCTCTGTCATTCTCTGTCTATGCCACTTCACAGAAGGACGTGTCTGTCTGCGTTTAAACCAATAGCTGTTCTAACAGCTCTGAAAGATAGTCTCTTCTAATACAAGAAACCATCCACCTACCTACAGCTTAGAATAGAGTTAGATTAGAGAATTTCACTTCTTATTTAGTTAGAGAAAGTTTTAAGGATATCTACTGGTGTGTGTAGCCACGGGGCTGCAGGGTGGGGGGGCGGCAGCAGGAGAGGCTTTTGAAAAGAAGGGAGATATTTTGCAGCTCAGTGTGTTCTGTGATCTTGGATTGAAAAAGCATTGTTTTTTACCACTTCTTTGGCCAGCAGACCTCTGATAGGAGGTGAACTTGTCCCTGTTTTTACAGTTCTATTGTAATCACTGCGTGCAAGTGTTCCCAAAAACTGGCATAACTTATCCCTATAACTTTTAAATAGTTTTATTGAAGTCCGTGCGTCTGTTTGCCGCAAAGAGCTCAGTTGTACACATATTGTGTTATATATATTTTATAGTAAATGACGCCTGTAGTCAGTGGTGCGAAGGCCACCATATTAATGCATATAACATTTAAATACACTCATTGCAGTCCGTGTGTCTGTTTGGCGCATAGAGCTCAGTTGTACGCATATTGTGTTATAAATATTTGATAGTAAATTACGCCTGTAGTCAGTGGTGCGATGGCCGCCATATTAATCCATATAACTTTTTAATACTTCTATTTCACTCAGTGCGTCTCAGTTTGGTGCTAATCGTGCATTTGTACGATAGTTTGTTGAAAACTATCAACTGCTAGTCTTACTGGGCAGTTGTAAATCTCAGGGACTGAAGGAAGAACACTGTTGATTTTGTGTTACGGTTCTTCCACCAGACCGCATTTCACAGGTATTCGCTAGAAACATTTCAGTTTCTAATCCTAGTTGGCTGTTGGAAATTAGTGGGATTTAAAGATAGCTGTTATTTGCCGGCTTTCAATAAGAGACTGTCAAAAACTCTTCCATACCTTTTACATTTGTATATTTCTGAACATGGAGCGAAATGCAGGTGGTAAGCGAGCAAAGAGGGGTGTAGGACATGGAGGAAGAGGTATGAGAGAAGGTGCTTCTTCCAGTCCTGGCGACAACACACAAGCCAGCCGATCGTCGGTTGCAGGACCGTCAGGCCTGTCAATGTCCAGTTCAACTAAAATGGTGGTTCAAAGACTCCTTTTTCAGGCACTTTTTAATCTGTGGGTTTAAGGGTCATGCTGCGGTCCAGGACAGGAATAGTGTATTTCCAATTCAACTAAAATAGTGGTTCAAAGACTCCTTTTTCCGGCACTTTTTAATCTGTGAGGCATGTAGATTTAAGGGTCATGCTGCGGTCCAGGACAGGCATAGTCTATGTCCAGTTCAACTAAAATGGTGGTTCAAAGACTCGTTTTTCCAGCACTTTTTAATGTGTGGGTCATGTAGATTTAAGGGTCATGCTGCGGTCCAGGACAGGTATAGCCAATGTCCAGTTCAACTAAAATGGTGGTTCAAAGACTACTTTCTTCCGGCACTTTTTAATCTGTGGGTCATGCTGGTTTGAGGGTCATGCTGTGGTACAGGATAGGTATAGTCAATGTCTTGTTCAAATAAAATGGTGGTTGAAAGACGCCTTTTTCAGGCACTCGTTAATCTGTGGGTAAGACAGGTTTAAGGGTCATGCTGCGTTCCAGGACAGGGATAGTCAAGGTCCAGTTCAACTAAAATGATGGTTCAAATCATACTGCCTTCTGGCAATTTTTAATTTGTGGGTCATGCAGGTTTAAGGATCATGCTGTGGTACAGGACAGGGATAGTGAATAGTCTGTGACTGTTTTTTCTGTGACTTTTATAACCTAATTGTCTTGCCTAAGATGTAGCACGTATCCAGTTTACTGTTGTGGATTTTAATTCCAACTTCATCTCCCCTGTTTGGGTGTAAGAATGAAGCTGCTGTTCCTCTCCCATAGAGTTTAGTGGTCATCGGTAGAGATGGGCGAATTGATTCTAACGAAGTGGAATTCGTTTAGAATTTCAGGAAAACTTTGGTTCTGAACGAAGTCGAAGTTTGGGGTACTTCGGGTGAACGAAGTGTGCTTTTCATTGATAAAATGGCTGCGAGCACATGGCGTTACATGGGGCAAAGAACTCTGGGAGGAAGAAGGGCATAGCCTGCATGACATGTGCAGAGATGAAGCCAATCAGAGACCGGCGGGATTCTGTGACGTCACCGCACTACATGAGTCCGGGCGCGACGCTGGGAGCTCATACCGCTCTCACTGTACTGATCAGGGAAGGTGCTGCCGCGGCTCATTGTTACTGAAGAACTGATTTTTATACAGCGATTTTTGTGGGGTGTCTCAGCTTGTCTCAGAGACTGCTTCTCTTAATGTTCTATTTCTAATTTTTTTGGGTATTGGATCTGAAATCCAGTGTGCGTCCACTCCAGCTGCATATACATTTAAATCCTATCTGCTCTCAGCACAGTGAATATCCAAGGGGGATCTAAGCCAGATCCTGTTGTATTCATTTAAAGAAACAGCGTTTTTACAATACAAAGACCACTTAATTTTTGGCTGGTCAATTCTTTGGCGCAATTTACATCCAGGGGTTAATTAAGCTTTGTTTTTCTGCTGTTGTGGTGACTCCAAGAAACCATAATTTTCACTGCCAAAATTTATAAATTTTTCCTGTAGCCTAATTCACAAGCAAAGGTTAATTACAATTTTATCTCTTGTTGTGTGGCGTAAAAAACACCGCATTGTAACAAGCTACAAAGCTAGTAGTTTATGGTGGCTCAATTCTTTGACGCAATTTACATCCAGGGGCTAATTACGCATTGTTATTCAGCTGTGGTGACCAAGAAACCGCCATTTTCACCGCCAAAATATATACATTTTTCCCGTAGGCCTAATTCGCAAGCAAAGGTTTAATTTACAATTTTATCTCTTGTTGTGTGGCGTAAAAAACACCGCCCTTGTAACACGCTACAAAGCTAGTAGTTTGTGGTGGCTCAATTCTTTGGCGCAATTTTCATCCAGGGGCTTAATTACGGTTGTTTTTCAGCTGTGGTGACCCAAGAAACGCCCTTTTCACGCCAAAAAAATTATACAAATTTTTCCTGTAGCCTAATTCACAAGCAAATTTAATTACAATTTTTTCTTGTGTGTGGCGTAAAAAACACCGCATTGTAACACGTACAAAGCTAGTAGTTTGTGGTGGCTAAAATTTTTTGGCGCAATTTACATCCAGGGGTTAATTAAGGTTGTTTTCAGCTGTGGTGACTCCAAGAAACCCATTTTCCCGCCAAAATATATACATTTTTCCCGTAGCCCAATTCACAAGCAAATTAATTCAATTTTATCTCTTGTGTGTGGCGTAAAAAACACGCATTTAACACGCTACAAAGCTAGTAGTTTGTGGTGGCTAATTCTTTGGCGCAATTTACATCCAGGGGTTAATTAAGCATTGTTTTTCAGCTGTGGTGACTCCAAGAAACCCCATTTTCACCGCCAAAAAAATATACATTTTTCCTGTAGCCTAATTCACAAGCAAAGGTTAATTACAATTTTAAACTCTTGTTTTGTGGCGTAAAAAAACACCGCATTGTAACACGCTACAAAGTAGTAGTTTGTGGTGGCTCAATTCTCTGGCGCAATTTACATCCAGGGGTTAATTTAGCGTTGTTATTTTAGTGTGGTGGACTCCAAGAAACCGTCATTTTCACCGCCAAAATATATACATTTTTTCCCGTAAACCTAATTCACAAGCAAAGGTTAATTACAATTTTTTCTCTTGTTGTGTGGCGTAGAAAACACGCAATTGTAACACGCTACAACGCTAGTAGTTTGGTGGCTGCTCAAATCTTTGCGCAATTTACAATCCAGGGTAATTACCGTTTGTTTTTCAGCTGTGGTGACTCCAAGAACCGTCATTTTTCACCGACAAAATATATACATTTTCCTGGTAGCCTAATTCACAAGCAAAGGTTAATTACAATTTTATCTTCTTGTTGGTGGCGTAGAAGACACGCAATTGTAATCACGCTACAAAGCTAGTATTTGTGGCTGCTTAATTCTTTTGCGCAATTTACATCAGGGTTAATTAAGCATTGTTCTAGCAGTTGCACTCAGTAAAATAAACTTTGTTTTTCACCGTCCAAAGAAGAAATTCTGTAGCATAATTCATAATCCAAGGTTAATTACAGCCTTTTGTGCTTTTACATTCAGTAAAATACACCGAGTTTTTTAAACGCAAACATACAAGTAAATTTTTCCTGCCGCATTTGTGGAGCGCAATTTATATCTATGGGTATACCATCTTGTTACTGGGTCATTTGGCGTCAATACTGGGTGTGTATTTATCATATACAGATACTGTATCTTCATCAAACAGTGTCTGTACATTTTAGAACATACATGTAATCAGACAGAGAGTGCAGGCCTCTTCACCTGCGATGGCAAGCACAAACATTCCAGGCCCAGGTCGCAGCCACAGCAAGGTACGTCGCAGCAGGGTCATCTCGTGATGAAACAACTGCCGCTGTCATCTAGCGGCCTGTGTGTTGTTCACACAACCCAATGTTTTCTTGATTTTTGATTGGTCATCCACTTCCTTCCTCAATGACATCTGACAACCCCAGCCAAGAGTCGGTGGGAACGTCAGACACAACCCTTAGTTGGCATGGCCCGGGAGCGGGTCAGCGGTCCTCACCTGTCCTCAACCCGCCTCTGTCCCCCCGGTTCCCTCAGCCAGAGATCTACTATTGGTCCGGGCTCAGCCGCAACTATATACGAAATAGATTGACAATTGAGGATGGCAGCAGTCTGCAGCTACTTGGCACCGTAAAATGGGGCCAATATCCACTGCTTCTTGCAGTAGGCTGCAAAGTATTATGTTGAGAGTGGCATGGAGTCATGTGTGAGGGTGTCAGCCTTCTGCATACCAAGACCGGGGGATGAGGACAGCATGACGATGAAACACAAAAGATGATGGAAGTAGCCGACCGCACTTGGAGCCCGTGCTCGGAGGCAAGGGCTTCATCACGCAGGAGAAGAGGGCGTCAGCTTGCGCGTCAGGCAGCGGCGCAGCCAGCAAGTGGGTAGTGTGCATGAGTCCAGCAGGATA
The DNA here is from genome assembly GCA_025379985.1 of Phyllomedusa bahiana. Taxonomy (NCBI): domain Eukaryota; kingdom Metazoa; phylum Chordata; class Amphibia; order Anura; family Hylidae; genus Phyllomedusa; species Phyllomedusa bahiana. Next base: position 36,253 of record JAODAL010025005.1, read on the forward strand.
GCAGCAGTGTGAGGTCGGGAGCAAAAAGGCCACGGGGTAAAAAACCTCTTCTCAGGTCAATAAGTAAGCGGCACAGGGTGCTCAGCGACGCAGCGGCAGCATAGTCACTCATTGCGGAGCGTTTGGCGTAAAATCCGATACTCGGCGGTGTGGCAGGTCTTGCTAAACACCGGAGGAGCCGAATATCGGGTACATGTAGAATCTGTAATCAGAAAGTGAAGCGTGGCAGAGAGCTAACGTTGGCACCACTGTCTCTGCGTCAACACATGCAGCGTCACCATCCGTTGGCCTGGGAGAAACGTGCTCAGATGTGGTGGTCCATCCTGCCGCCACAGCAGCAGCAGCAGCAGCCGCCCATGGCTACGCATGCCATTGCAGCAGTCAAGGCTCCACCACCTCTGCAGAAGGGAGCCGTTTCTCTTGACATAATCTCCCGTCCCAGATCTCCCTGCTCCTAGCTACTCATGGCGCCAGCAGTCGTTCAGCGAAGCATTGCAAAGAGACAACAGTATGCTCCAACCATCCTAAGGTGCAGAAGCCGACCGTAATCCTGTCCAAGTTGTTGGGCTGCAGTCCCTCCCTTTTCCCAAATGGTGGACTCTGCACCGTTCATAGAACTAATGGCTTTGTGCCGACCGAGATGGAGAAGTTCCAAGCCGTAATTTATTTTCCAAAAGGCAGTACCAGCACTTCATAAATATGTAGAACAGAAGGTGGGCCAGTCCCTTGAGCTTATCGGTTTGTTCCAAAGTGCACGGCACGCGGAAGTGTGGACTGTAACTACGGTCATGCCAGTACATGTTCATTACGGCCCGACGGTGAATGTGCTTCCGGCCCAGGCACACCAACAACTTGGACAGTAAGACTCCGCTTACTCCTCACGTTGTCAAACTGCGGCTCCTGCCAAATGTCCGCCTCCTCCTCCACCACCACCACCACCATCTCCAGCCTCCACAAGACTGCTTCCATCAAACCCACATGTGTAGGGCACAGCTGTTGGTCATCACCAGTTCACATCTGGCTTGCCTCGGCAAACGAAGTCACACATGGGAGGAACTGCTCTGCGTCATGTAGCCAAGAAATCAATGTGTGGCTTATCCTCGCCAACCTGCAAATCGGAACATGGTGACGACAGGGGAGGAACATGTGTCCTGAGCATGCACCGAGGATGGATTGGTCCATTCGCCCTGTATGGCGCACGAGGGGGGGCCTTTTTTATTATTTACAAATTCTGGCTGTGAAAAGGTTTCCTGAGTCTTCCACCGATCTCAGAAGATTCGAAAATGCCAGGAAACTGTGCATGCACTGTCAACCATTCCTACAAATCCAGGAACACCTCCTTGGATGCACGCAAGAAAGGCCCTCCCTCCAACACACTCTGAAATGCGATGTTTCCACCGTTGGAATTCCAGCCTGCACATTTGGACCGACTGTAGTGAACAGAGAAAGGCCATTAACGATTTTTGATGTATCCAGGGCAGACAGACGTAATCCCCTGTGGTAACTTTGATTGTCAGCCATGGCAGCTCATGCGTGACACCTGCCGTTTGTTAGGCCATTTCGAGGAGGCCACAATTATTTGTCATCGCCAGGACTACGGATGGTATACGTCATTCCACTGCTTCATGTCCTGGAACAGATGCTGAAAAATCTGTCTGGGCAGGGGACTGGAGACTGCGACTACATCTCGCGCCACATGAGTCCGGTGGGGGACTGAAATGGGAGGAGAGGAGGAGAGGACATTGGAGCAGAACAATGTCCTGGTGAAAATTGATGATTTTCTACCCAGGTGACAAAGAGTGAGGAGGCAGAGCAGCTGTGAGGAGTAGATGGAGAAGAGGAAGATGAGCAGATGACCAGCAAGCACCGTGGCAGTAATACAGTGGAGATGAGGCAGGGGATGCCCCTACGGATTCACGTGTGCATATGGCCCCCAGCATGCTGAATTTGCTGGCTAGTGACAGCCTAATAGCAGCATCAGGCAGAGGGAGGTCTTGTGTCTCTCTGCCCTATTGGACCCTCGCTTCCGGTCCAAAATGGAGCTTTTTCCCAGCTAATGAGAGGGAGGATAAACTCAAATACTATAGTGAAATCCTCCGTAGTCATCTTGGCCGCTGCCCATGTGGTGGCATCGCCCTCGCTACAGGTCTGACTGGGGGTTCTTCAGCGCTCACGTACTATTGCCGCGCAGCCGGGGGAAAGGTGGGGGCGAGCAGTACCAGCTCCTTCAAGCAGCAACCTAAGTCTGGAGTCACTGATGAGCAGCTTCCACCACCCGCCTAGTGAGAGGCAGTCGCCAGCAGCACAGCAGGACTGGACAGACCCTGAACCAACAGGTGGTGTCCTTTCTTGGAAAGCACTCTGCCACCCCAGTTAGAAGATTCCGCTGACTACTGGGCAGCCAACTGGATGTGTGGCCGCAACTTGCCGAGATTGCAGTGGAAGCTGTCCTGCCCCGGCCAGTAGTGTGGCATCAGAGCGGGTGTTCAGTGCGGCGGGGCCATCGTTACCCAAAGGAGAACCCGCATGTCCACAGGAAATGTGGAACTCTGACCTTTGTCAAGATGGATTCAGGCGTGGATCAGGCCAGGATTTCCAACACACCAATGCCCTTAGCGTCAGACTACATCACCATGACCCCCACCCAAACTGTGAGAAATGAGTCTGGGTTCAAAACTACCTCCCTCAGCCACTATTCTGATGCCGCCACAGCTGATGCCACAAATCGCTGACAGTTTCTCCATCTGCCACACCCATCTTTACCAGGGACTGGGATTGCCACCCACCTCCCACTCTGTCATTGTGCCACTGTCTGACCTCAATGCTGTTGCTTGTGGCTGCTGCAGTGACCTCCACACTGTGTCATGTGCCACTGTCTGACCCATGCTGCTACTGTGTCTGCTGCCGGTGGACCTACACACTGTGGTCATTGTCACACAATGTGGCCTATCCTGTTTTGCCACCTACCAGAATGTGATTGTGCCACTGCCTGACCTCATGCTGCTGCTGGGGCTGCTGCCGTGACTTCCACACTGTTCATTGTCCCACTCTGTGGCCTACTCCTGTTTTGCCACCTCCAGAATGTCATTGTGCCACTGTCTACCTCATTCTGCTGCTGTGGGCTGCTGCGTGACCTTACACACTGTGTCATTGTGCCACTGCCTGACCTCATCCTGCCTGCTGTGGCTGCTGCCGTGACCTACACACTGTGTCATTGTCCCCACTGTCTGAACCTTCATGCTGGCTGCTGTTGCTGCTTGTCGTGACTTTCCCACACTGTGTCATTGTCCCACTCTGTGGCCTACTCCCTGTTTTTTGCCACCTCCAGAATGTCATTGGTTGCCACTGTCCTGACCTCATGCTGCAGCTGTGGCTGCTGCCGTGACTACACACACTGTCATTGTGCCACTGTCGACCCTCATGCTGCTGCTGTGGCTGCTGCCGTGACCTACACCACTGTGTCATGTGCCCACTGTCGGACCTCATGCTCTGACTGTGGCTGCTGCCGTGACCTCACACGTGTCATTTGTGCCACTGTCTGACCTCATGCTGCTGCTGTGGCTGCTGCCGTGACTTACACACTGTGTCATTGTGCCACTGTCTGACCACATGCTGCTGCGTGGCTGCTGCCGTGACCTCCACACTGTGTCATTGTCCCACTCTGTGGCCTACTCCTGTTTTTGCCACCTCCAGATTGTCATTGTGCCACTGTCCTGACCTCATGCCGCTGCTTGTCTGCTGCCGTTGACCTAAACACTGTTTGTCATTGTGCCACTGCTTACCTCATGCTGCTGCTGTGCTGCCTGCGGACCTACACACGTGTCATTGTCCCATGTCCTGACCCTAATGCCTGCTGTTGTGGCTGCTGCCGTGACTTACACACTGTGTCATTGTTGCCACTGTCTGACCTCATGCTGCTGCGTGGCTGCTCCGTGACCTCCACACGGTGTCATTGTCCTCTCTGTGGCCTACTCCTGTTTTTGCCACCTCCAGAATGTCATTGTGCCACCTGTCTGACCTCAGCTGCGCTGTGGCTACTGCCGTGACCTACACACTGTTCATTGTTGCCACTGCCTTACCTCATCTGCTGCCTGTGGCTGCTGCCGGTGACCTACACACTGTGTAATTGTCCCACTTCCCCCTGACCTCATGCGCTGCTGGGCGCTGCCGTGACCTACTCACTGTGTCATTGTGCCACTGTCTGACCTCATGCCTGCCTGTGGTCTGCGTCGTGACCTACACACTGTGTCATTGTGCCCACTGTCTGACCTCATGCTCTGCAGTGGCTGCTGCCAGTGACTTACACACATGTGATCATTGTGCCACTGTCTGACCCTCATGCTGCTGCTGTGGCTGCTGCCGTGACTCCACACCGTGTGTCCATTGACCCACTCTGTGGCCTACTCCTGTTTTGCCACCTCCAGAAATGTCATGTGCCACTGTCTGACCTCATGCTGGCTGCAGTGGCTGCTTCCTTACTACACACTGTTGTCCATTTGTGCCCCTGCCTGACTCAATGCTTTGCTGCTGGGCTGCTGCCGTGACCTACACACCTTGTGTCCATGTTTCTCAGTTCCCATCCTGTCTACCTCATGCGCTGCTGTGGCTGCTGCCGTGACTTACACACTGTGTCATTGTGCCACTGTCTGACCTCATGGCTGCTGCATGTGGCTGGCTGCCGTGACCGCCACACTGTGTCATTGTACCCACTCGTGGCCTACTCCTGTTTTTTGCCACCTCCATAATTCATTGTTCCACGGCCTGACCTCATGCTGCTGGCTGTGGCTGCTGCCGTACCTACACACTGTGTCATTGTCCCACTGTCCTGACCTCATGCCTGCTGCTTTGTGCAGCTAGCCGTGACCTACACACTGTGTCATTGTGCCACTGTCTACCTCAAGCTGCTGCTGTGGCTGCTGTCGTGACCTACACACTGTGTCTATTGTGCCACTGTCTGGACCTCATGCTGCTGATGTTGCTGCTGCCGTACTTACACACTGTGTCAAGTGCCACTGTCTACCTCATGCTGCTGCTGTGCTGCTGCCGTGACCTCCACACTGTGTCATTGTCCACTCTGTGGCCTACTCCTGTTGTTTTGCCACCTCCAGAATGTCATTGTGCCACTGCCTGACCTCATGCTGCTGCCGTGACCTACACACTGTGTAATTGTGCCACTGTCTACCTCAATGCAGCTGCTGCTGCTGTGGCTGACGTGACTCACACATCTGTCATTGTTGGCCACTGGTCTGACCTCATGCTGCTGCTGTGGCTAGCAGCCGTGACCCTCCACACTGTGTCATTTGTCCCACTCTGTGCCAATTCCGGTTTTTTTGCCACCTCCGATGTCAATTGGCCACTATCTGACCTCATGCTGCTGTGGCTGCCGCCGTCACCCGTCCACACTCTGTCCATTGATGTTTGCCACCTGAGCTCTCACTTGTTTTTTTCCATCTGTTGCTGCCATGAACTTTTCAGGCCTACATGTCCCCCTTCAGTTTTTTTGGGTCAGTTTTTGCCCTCTTTACGTGCCCAGGGAGGAATTTAATAGTGAAGCGGATCTAAGAGCGCGGCAGTCATCAGCGTGTCATACTAAAACACAACCATTGTATGAAGACCAACCAAGCTCCCTCTGCATATTTAAGCATTGCACAATGTCTACATTGATTTTTTACTGCGATTTTGAGTGATCTGTGCAGCAATGTACAGCATTAATTGCTGTACTCCTGCACAATTAAACACATTGAAAAAACGCATCAAAACACCCCGCCACTGTTGACAGCACCGTATAGGCCCAAGCCATAAGCAGCAGACCAGAATTTGCAGGAGAACCTGGCAAACACAAATACCACATGCCAGGAGTGGTCTAGAACTAAACTAAAACTAAAACTAGATGCAAACTAAAGGTAAAAAATAAGAGATTAACCTCCCTTAAACGACCTTGTGCGTATCCAACGATCCAGTCGTTGGTTGGTTAACGCACTGGGACGTAATTGATACGTACCAGAGGATCGCGCGAACCTAAAGCAAGTTCGCTCGCCCCGCCCCCCCCCCCCCCCCCCCCCATGTTGCGTTCGTCGCGGTGTGTCAGCAGTAGTTTTACAGCTGCATGTCCCGCAGCCAATACTGGCCTCCGACCTGCCGGATCTGCATCAGGGGGGGGCCGGTTCACCCCTTAATTAATGTTCGCGACAATCCGGTCCGCAATAACTAAGAGAGAACCCGTCTTCGAACGCACAACCGTCACACTGTCGGACGCCCACAGCGGCGCACTGGGGATCGGGGCGATCCGCGCTACCTGCCACCTTTACAGACACGTCACGGAGGGCAGAGGAAATGCCTTTCCGGGTTGTCTTGAGACATCCACGACCGCCTCGCAGTGCCCTGTGGGCACGCCCCTGGCATCGTGACTGACAGTTGTCATAACTAACAAGATCTATGGCACTGATACCTATTTGAATAGAGACTAAAGATCTCTCATACAAATCCCCAATTGGGAAAACGTAAAAAAAAAATGTATACTCCTATTCACCCCCGAACCCCCCCTATGCCCCCCTCCATACCCCCCCATCCCCCCTCCCCCCCCACCCCACCCCCTACCTACCCTCCTCTCCAATTAAACCCAAAACCCCCCTCGCCCGCCTCACTCCCCAACCCCTTCTCACCCCAGCCCACCCTACCCCCAATAGTACTCCGCCGCGTTGCGATCAACTCCCAGCCCTAGTGAAACTCAGACCTAAGATATAAACCCGAAACTTAGACCGGCGAATACACACAACCCAAACCACCCATCATCCGACAACACGAAACTAGTTCAACCGCAGCACAAACAAATGAATATAAAAATCGATCAAAAACTCCTAGTAAACTCCAAAGATGTATGCAAATAAAACGTCAGATTCTACCCGCAAAAAACAAAATTCCTTATACAGCTCTGTAACGGGAAATTTAAGAAAATAAAAAATATGTTAAGCTCCTTCAGAAGGATTAGCTATGCATAAATATTGTTTAAAAACACACTAGAAAACACTATTCTTGTTTTTTTTAAAGTGCTTCCAACATAAAAAAATACTATATAAAAAGATTATCGCCATAAACGAACGCGACCCAAATAATTAAAGCTAACTTTTCATCACGGATACTGCACGGGTGAGCCCTTGTAAAAAAAAAAAATAAAAAACACTACTAGGATTGCAGTATTTTTTCTTCACCCTGGCCTCCAAAAAAATGATTTAAAAGCATTCAAAGAACCTTTGTGCCCCGCCCAAATAATGATACTAATAAAAAACGTCAACGACCTCTCGGCAAAAAACAAGTTTTCCTACACAGCTACCAAGCACAAGAAAGCAATCACACTATATTTCTCTCGAAACAATGGTGATGCAAAAACGTAATTTTCCTGTTTGAATAAAAGTGATTTTTAATTGTATCAAACAGTAAAGACATAAAAACAAATTACAACTTTGGGTATCTGTAGTCATCGTAATAGACCGTCTTAGAAAAGCTAGCCTAAGGTCATTATAAACTTAACATTACCGCTATAGAAAAATAAAAAATAAAAACCACTACCAAGAATGCTGTATATTGTGTACAAAACACTCACAAAAACCTTAAAAAAAAGTGAACATAGCATCATATGCACCCACATAATGGTACCTATTTAAAAAGCTTATCAACTCATCCCGTCTAAAAACATAGCCCATACACAGCTTCTGCACACGAGCAAAATAAAAAAGTTATGGTGTCAGAAAAGGACAACGAACAAAAACGCAATTTTTTATAGACGTATTATTCTACTTGTAATCAGTAAAAAAACAGACCACCCAAACAACCACTCAACACACCAATACCATGACAACCGTGACCCCCCTAAGAACCGTAAACACACCTCTAACAACACTGCATCGTCCGCATGCTGAATAATTGAAACTCAAAAAACATATGACCTACCTGCTAATATACCAACCCATTTTCATTGCGCCCAAGGCTACAAAACAAACTATGGAACATCTATGATAGCCTAAAAAGCAGTGAATTAACACCCCTAGAAGAGATCCCCTGATGTGTGTTGTGAACCAAAATGGTTCTACATCTGGAATGTTACGCCGTTCTGCAACTTTTTGGGAACTTATTGCAAATGCCGCCATGTCCCCTACCAAAATCTGCGTTCCAAAAGTCCAAAATAGCCCCTCACTCTTCCTTGTACGCGCCTGCCATGCGCCCACACAGCAGTTTACACCCACATGTATGGTAATAGCCAAACTTGGAAGAATTGCTTAACATAAGTTATAAAACGGATCTGATTTTTCCAGGATTCCTGAATATGTGAAACACATTAAGCTAAAATTGAAGATTAATTGAAAAAAAAAATTTTTTTTTACTTCTTTCACAGCCATATGCTAAAAATAACTTTATGTGACTCAACCCTGGGGACTATATACTCAATGCACCCCAGATATATTCCATAATGGGTGTAGTTTTCCAATATGTTTTCAATTTAGGGGTGTTAATTAAGCATTATATCACCTTAGGGTGTCCCCAAATGGCGCCTTAATATAAAATCGTAAAGTAACCATGTCTAACCCATAGTTCCTGTTAGGTGCTTCCTCCAATTTCTATGTGCCATATGTTGAGCAAATACTGCCCACGGTCCACATATGGGATAGTTCTCTAAAAACGGCCGACCCAAGGTCCAATCATCAACCATAAGCCAAATCCCACGACACGAAAACCCATACAACCGAGCAACCATGGCACCCACAAATAACCACAGCCCCCCCCGATCCCAAAAGCCCAAACCCCACCCCAAATCAAAACCAAACATATCCCACACACCCTTGAACACACCCCCCCCCACAACCACCCACGAGAAACCCAACCTAAAACCTGTTACACGATAAACCAACGCAGTCCAACATAAATGTTTGTACACACACCATCCTTCCTCCAGCCCCTCCCCTACCTGCCCATTCTATTACCCAAAACACTGTAAAATTGTAAATTATCTGTGAAAATGTGAGAAAAAACACTGACATTAACTAAGCCCTCTAAAGACGTTTAAAAAACCCCGACGTCTCCCAAACACCCCATCAGCCCCCCCTCACAGATTCCCACAGTTACTCATCACGAACACCCCTCAAGAATATTATCCACAAACACAGACAATCCCTCCGACCATAAATCCTCAAACCAACAAACGCACAATAAAACCCCAACAATACCTGCACATAAGTATCAAAAACCCCCCCAACCCCAGGTAAATACATTCACCCCCAAACAACCACCCAACCCTCCCTCCATATACCCGCTCCCCCACACACAGCCACCACAGCAACGGACCACTATACCCACCCGAACAATCTCCCTCCCCCAGGCCTCCCATACCGCAAACCACCCAAGGGCAGGTGACCTTACATTCCCCCCACAGTCATGACCTATACCGTGTTGAACACATCCCAAATCACACGCCTAACCAAGTCGCCCCCCTGCAAGTGTACTGCCTAAGCCAATGAGCATGCAAGTTACCCGACAACACCAATAAGAACAAAAAATATCCACCCACCAGCCCAAAATATGGCGTCCCCCCACCAGACAAGCAATAATCATTCACCCGCAGCCCCTCAAAGGAATAAAACAATTCAAAATATCATAAAAACAACGCACGCCAGTACCAAAATACCCCGACCGTACTACCCGCCCCCAAAGCCCATACGGCTTTGTTCACACCACAGTCAAAGTACAAAAACGTTCAAAGAAGTTATATAATAATCAGATCCTCAAGATCCCGTGTATAAATATACACTGTTAATTGGCAAACAACCGCGGACGTGTACTGTTTCATATTTAGCCATCAGCCCAAAACATTTAAGAAATTGTATGGGAAGACGACAAATTCGTCTTCCCATACAATTCTATTCTACAATTCTCTGGACATCATAAACAATCGTATTTTTGGTAGTTTTACAATACTAAAACCACTGCAAATACAATAATTTTTTTCATTAACTGTGTTGTAGACATAGCCCAAACAAAGCTATGTATAGTAGGCAAAAAAAAAAAGTTAGGATATATCATCCTCACTCAGCATCCGGAAACCAAAATATTACACAATCAAAACACAAAAAGTAAAAATCCACAATGACAACAAAAAAAAACAATCCACACAAGGGACACACAGAAAAATATACGACCCACCTCTACCCCCAAACCATTCCCTTACTCCACCTTTTTCGCCCATAACCCCCATCCCCCAAACCCCCACCCCCTCCAAGTGCATACATAAACCTAACCCCCATCCAAACCCCTCCCCCCCAAAAAAAGCCCATCCCAGACCATCATAAAATACCCCAAGCCAAAACTAAAATCTCCAACCCATCCACTTCCTCGCCCACAGCCACCCAGCATCATTCTCACCTTTAACAAAAACAAAAAAAAAAAAAAAAAAGGTCCCCACAGTCACAAAGTCCATACCAAAAACATTTATAACCATAAATAACATAATAGGATCCTATATAGTAGTAAAGCAGTAAAAAAAATCCAAATAGTTTTATCGCTGACAACGACTATGACCATCTTAAAAAGCAAGCATGTCATTTAAATACCAATGGTGACCACCAGTAACACCCCACCCCCAGCTACCCACGTACAAAAACAACTACCCCCACCCCCTACCCCAACAACCCCCCAACATTCCCCTCTAAAAAAAACTAAAACATAACATTAATACGAATTATCCCACCACGCCTTCTTCAGAGCCCAAACATATATAATTCTATCACCTACAAAGACATAAGAGGTTTTAATAATAGAGTGACAAGATGTGCATATATAATTGGTGATATTTCACATGTACTATAGAATAACTGGGAAACCGCGAAAAAAAAGTCCGAGGTGGGAGACTACAAGTTGTACAAAAACCTCTAATTTATTTATCGCCAATTTGCTTGAGTCTGCTATTTACGTGCGTTCAATACATCATTCAATACCAATGGAGTATCTGTCATTCTAACAGGGATGATACCCGCATCCGAAAATACCAAATATCAAGGGTTTCCCGTAAATAACTTTTTAACCTTGTTAAAAAAATTACAACTTTTTATCTAATTTTTGTCATCCAAGCGCAGCGGCGCCATATTGTGATCTACCCTCTCACAAATTTATCACTACTTACACTCATACACTTACGAAACTATATGGTTGCATTTTATATGTCATTCCTAAGAGTACATTTTTTAACAACTAGTCCGGTTTGAATGGCAAGCTACTTTTTTATGATCAACATTTAATACCAATTAATAAGAGACGTCCAAAGACCCAAAAAACGCAATAATTGCGTTTGGAATATTATTTTACTTCTGACGGTGTATCAGCATATGGGATAAATGAAATTATTGAACTTTCATAATACTTTAATTATTTTTGTACAAACAAACTTTATTTATTTATGTAAAACTATAACATTGAGTACACCTAGGGTTAGCATAGACCACTAGGTGTCGCAATACTTTCAATACAGTCTAATGGTCCACGGTCGTTAAGGGGTTAAAAAGTGATCAAAGCATCATATGAAACCCATAATGGTTCCTATGAAAATGGCTACCCACCCCACAAAAATCATGTCCTTTATTAGCTCTATATACAGAAAAATAAAAATGTTTATTCTGGTCAGCCTGACAAAAAAAAAACCTCAAATATTTCCACAACACATGATCAATGAGAGAACATCGACATAAAACATAACCCAAACTATATAACAATTATATACACCAACAAATAACATGCCCCCGCACGTAAAACCATACCAACACCGCCACCTTCAAGGGCTATCCCATAAGACCTGCTCCTCCTCCCCCCCGCCCCACCTAGGCACAGTCAAAAACCACCTAACCCCACCCCCCCACCCCACAATACCAGCCCCCCAGACGTACACATGACACTCCCCCAATACTCAATAACTCTCTCCCCCGCATACTACAACAAACCCCATCCCCCCCCTCCCATCCAAACAAAAATTCGCCTCCGTCCCCAGACGTAAACCACTCCCCCCCTAACCGTCTTTCCCCCTCCCCGTCAACCAAACTCTCCCATTCGTCTTCGTATTCCCAGAAAGAAACACTTTCCCCCCTCACCCCCTCCACTCCTACCCCAACCAAACTCCCCTTCTCTCCCCATACGTACAAGCACCACCTCTCCCCCCCCGATTACCTCTGCCTTTCCACCTCAGCATTTTCCGGAGTGCTACACCTCTCCCAACCAAACTCATCCCCCCTCATACCTTAAATCAAACCCAAAACAAACACTTTCCCCCCTCGCCTCAGCCCCCCCCCAACCAAAACTAGTCCCCGCTCAGACGTCATACACCCCCCCCCCACACGGTCCCCAACCAAAACCCTCTCTTCCCCCCATAAACAGGACAACACCCCCCCCACTCTCTCTCCGCACCAACAAACCGCAGGCCTCTCAGTAATTCGAGTGTCCAATCTTTTAACCTCACGACACCGACAACCACCTCCTGTCCCCACCCTCCAGCATATCTAACTGCAATGGGCCCAGTCGTTCCCGTCATCACTGCATTGCTTCCCCGATATATCCTCCTGTCCCCAACCTCCGGGGGGGGGGGGGGCGCCGCCTGTCATATCGAAGTACGGCAGGGGCAGGGGATCTTCACAGCTCTCTGCCGTCCCCGCCATTCCATTCAAAATTGTATGTCCGCGCTTTCGCATTGCGTTTACGTTCATTTACAAAAAAGAGAACGCTTCTGTGAAGCAGGGGGGCGGAGCCGGTGCCGTCCCCCGCAGCGCTCTTGCACCCCGTTGATTTGGCGCCTCCAGCCGCCCAGCCAGCCTCTGCCTCCTTGTTTTGTTCGGTCCCGTGCTTTTGCCTGGGGTGTGGGTAGCCCGGCAGTGAACTGTTGTGTTCACTGCCGCGGGGCCCTAGAGGCGGCATCACAGGGTATGCAGAGGTGGGTAGGCGGACTGCCCCCGGGGCCGTGGGGCCCCCAAGAGCCTACTGGCCTCTGTAGCAACTGCTACTCCTGCTATCAGTCCCATGTAGTTAACGCCCCTGGGCTGGCGACCGTAGCCTCAATTGAACAGACGCAGGTATCATGCTAATCATTTCCCCGAGTTACAGTGGTTGCGGTCAAGGCACCCAGGCAGGGCATCCGTCATACCCATTAACCACACACGCCAAAAAAAAAGTTGCCCTTATGAGCAGGCTGCATCTGAGAAAACAGTTCGTGCAGAAGCAGAGATGTCAGTAAGCTGAAAGTGTGTGCTCTAGACAACCAGCCTACCACAGTACACAGTCCAAGACCTGTGTAGCGCGAGAGAAAATTTCTGCCTCTACAGAAGAGCCGCTTGCCCCCACCGTAAGTGTTCAGACCAATTGAGTCTTCAACTTAGGAGATGCAGGTGGGATGACGCTCCTGTTTCTCACCCAGGAGCCCTTTGTTTGGGCATTCTTTTTCTCGGTTATTAATAAACCAACGTGTTTTGGAGGAAATTGTCTCTGTTACTTGGGGTGGTGAAGAACAGAGACCAATTTCCATGACACCAAGTCCCTGAATAACCCTCATCTGTTCAAGGTCTTCCCTGTACCTCCCTTTGTACAATTCAGAGGAATATTTGTATCAGCTATTTTGTAAAACATGCAAGTAATAATAGTAGTATACATCACAAGAAAACCCATTAAAAACCCACTTAATGAAACCCACCATTGCAGACAAAGTTTCTCATTTAAAAAAAAACAAGAAAACCCTGGAAATACGACCCACCCGGTCCAAGTGGTCACATCAAAGAACCCGATCACCAATCACACCCCACGACCAAAATCCCTAAGAGACCATGTAACCGTGACCAACAAATTCCAGTATTTTCATGCACCCCAACCCCTAAGCTACCACACGAAGACCACATTATGTAGACAACAAAAGACAGATAGAAACCACAATATATTAATTAACAATAGGACCTGTAGTTCTAATCTTGCATTTCACAGCAACAAGTGCCCCCCAAAATCAAAACATCACCCTTGAGACCCTCAAGACAAAAGAGAATCACCCCCAGACATAAATCCCCTCACCCAAAAAAACACAAACGTGCCCATTTCTACATCCAACCTCATGCCTCATAATCACCCTAGTATCTGTCCACATCCCCAACGCGTCCACCAAACCATAACCAAAGCCCATGAAAACAACCATAACCACACATCCCCACACAAGAACCCCCCCTCAAACACACACAGCCATACACTCGCCCCACAACCCCCAATATTCTTTCTCCCCATGCCCCAACTTCTGCCCCCCAAAGCATAACCCCCCTTCCCCATCTTAACACTCATACACTACCCATCCCCCTGATACCCCCACGAAAAAATAACCTACAAAAACATCGACTCAGCACTACTACCACCAATATCGTGCACACTTTCCCCAACTCCTCCCCCAATTAACATAATCCCCCTTCACCATCCAACACGCTGACACTCGACCCATTACCACTGCCCCCCCCCCCCACTGAAAAACCCTACACTGTTCAAGTTTCCCTGTACCTCCCTTTTCAATTCAGAGGAATATTTGTATCAGTATTTTGTACTGCAATTTTTTTAGTATTTTAATTCTAGAAAACACATTTTTAAAATGGGATGGAACCCCCCATGTCTTTGTTTCTCTTTTTTTTAAATTGAATTAAATGGTTTGAACTCGGGGTTGCAGTATTTAAAGATCTTGCAAAAAAAAGTCTTTTTGCAAAAGGGGTTCCATTAACAGTGCCTACATTTTCCCGTTTTTGACAGCCCCATAACCCTTGACCACTCTTGACAATTGGGGAAAACAAATGCTGTTAAAAACCCCCTTTTTTTTTAAATGGGCCCTGTATTAGCTGCATTCACAGAAAGCCCCCCAAAATTAAAACATACCCTTGCCCCACTTTTAAAATTTGTGAAGAACAAATGTCTTTTTAAAACCACATTTTTTTATAATAGGACCTTAGTATGATTCTCAGCCACTTTTTAAAAATTTGGAGGGAGAAATGCCACTTAGAGCCACTTTTTCTGTTCCAAAGGACCATGATTATACTGTCCCTCACACAAATGACCCCAAAAAATTAAAAAATGACTTTCACCCTTTTAAAAATTGTGGGGGAAAAATCCCACTTAGAGGCCACATTTTGTCCAAAGGCCCGTTTAACTGTATCCACACAACTCCCCCAAAAAATTCTAAATATTACTTTCCCCATACTAAAAATTGGAGGAGAAATGCCCTTAGAAGCCACATTTTTCCCAAAAGGATCATGATTATAGCTGACCCACAGAATATGACCCCAAAACCATTAAATGTAAAAATTTAAAAGAAAAAGGGGCGAATGTATGTTTCCCCCGCCGGGGGGGCGCACCTTTCCCGCCAGTTTTCCGGGGGGAATATGTTGAATTTTTTTGGGTGGGGCGGCTCATACTAGCAGTAAACCCCGCCGCGCCTCCCCAAATGTGTTAGGCGGCAGTGCGGGACTGAGGCGCATGGGGCTGCGCCAAAGTTTTGCCCCCGGGAGGTAGGCCCATGCATGCGAGGAAAAGTCCGCCACACCCCTCGCCAGGGGTTTGGGGCGCAGTCGGGGACGAGGGCACTGCGGGGCTGGCCGGAATTCGCCGTCCGGGGGAGGTGCGCTCAACGCGGGGAAAAATTCCTGCGCCTGCCATGTGTGGGATCATGCGGGGATTAGGAGCCGTGCGGGACTGCGAGACAGCTGGAAAACACGGAAAACTTTCCACAGCGGTGGGGAGTATGAATCAAAAATCCCCTTTTATAAGGCGTTAACCCTTTCAGAAAAAGAGCGAAACCTAAAAAAAATAAAAAATTAAAACAAAATCATTTTCCCAAAATATCCAATTCAAAATTAGGTATTAAATTGCCGGGAAAAAGAAATTCAAATTTGAAACCTATTCTCATTGGGGCGGCATAAAAAAAAAAGGGCCAATCAAATAGGAGCGACAGTGAACCATTTAAAAACCCATGGGGAGGATTGAACCAAACAAATCCTGGCGGGACAGTTCAAAATAAATAAAAATGGTGAAAAAAGTGTTGGCACTAGCGGGGGTTTGGGTATCAGGGCCAATCAGAATAGGAAGGGCAGAACCCCTTAAAACCCTTGGGGGAATATTGACCAATCAAAAGGAGCGACAAGATCATTATTCCAAAAGGGGTTTGACCAATCAAAATCAAAGGGGGGGCAGGTCAAAAAACAGTAAAAAGACAGAAAAGAGCTGATTGGGTGAGCTAGGGGGGCTTGGGTATCCCCCCATCAGAGCGCAGATTCTCCCCTTTTAAACTATGGGAATGGTGGGCATGAATATTAATAAAAAAATTATTTTATTATGTAAAAAATTATAGATTAAAAAAGCCGAACCCTTTTTTAAAATAAAGCAGTTAAAAACCCGAACAACCGGGGGGGTCCCGGGACCGGGGCTACATAGGGAATTGAATAGAGAGAATTTCCGGGGAAAAACATAATTCAAATTGTTTAAGCCCTTCTGATTGGTCGGCAGAAACCACCCCAAACAGAATAGGAGCGCAAGCCCCTTAACCCATGGGGCATTTGGGCCAATCAGAATAGGGGCGACAGGCCCCTTCTAAAAAATATGAAGGATATTAACCAATCAGAAAGGGAGGACAAGTCCCTTATATCCTAGGAGAAGTTTTGGGCCATTTAAAATCAAAGGGGGGGACAGTTCAAAAAACGTAAAAAGACAGAAAAGAGCTGATGGTTTACTAGCGGGGGGTTGGTATCTCGGCCCAATCAAGCCGGGGCTACTTTCCCCTTGTAGTCTATGGAGGACGGCCAAACAATTCGGTGCTCAGCGCCGTGCGCATGGGGTGTGAATAAAACAAACATTTTTTTTTAAGTGTAAAACATTCTCAGATAAAGAGCTGAAATATAAAATACCTTCTATAAATATAAAAATCAATTAAACCCCGAACAACGCGTTTGTCGCCGGGGACCGGCGTACATAGGGAATTGCAATAAAGAGAATTGCCGGGAAATACAGTAATTCAAATTGTTTAAGTATTCTCATTGGTCGGCATAACCAGCCAATCAGAATAGGAGCGACAATGTCCCATTATTTTCCTATGGGGGAGAATTGACCAATCAGATAGGAGCGAAATTGTCCCATTATATCCTATGGAGAAAAATTGACCAATCATATTCAAAGGCGGGACAGTTCAAAATACAGTAAAGTCCCAGAAACGAGCTGATTGGTTGAAGTGGCGGCGGCTCGTCCAGCTTAGCCAATCAGAGCGCGAGCTC
Organism: Phyllomedusa bahiana; assembly: GCA_025379985.1. Taxonomy (NCBI): domain Eukaryota; kingdom Metazoa; phylum Chordata; class Amphibia; order Anura; family Hylidae; genus Phyllomedusa; species Phyllomedusa bahiana. Next base: position 53,553 of record JAODAL010025005.1, read on the forward strand.
CTTTCTCATAGAGTTCTATGGGGAAAAGAAATTCTGAGCGCGCTCTGTGATTGGCTAAGTTAAAAGAGGCGCCGTTATTTGGACCAATGGGAGAGCGATCGACGCTCCTATGGGTTTTCTAATGCAATCTGAAATAAAACTGTACATGGGCGAAATCAAATTATAAGACTACAGAAGTTGTACCGATGTGTATATAAAACGAATGATAAAATGGGGGTAACGAAAAAAAATATTAAATCAATAAAATCATGTTTATTTCTTTTTTTTCGTTGCACCCATACTATTGATCTTGGCTAACGAAAATAAAGAAATAAACATGTTTTTATTTATTTAATATTTTTTTTTTTTTCGTTACCCTAATTATTATTCATTTATATACACATCGGGACAATTTCTGTAGTCTTATAATTTGATTTCGCCCATGTACAGTTTTATTTCAGATTGCATTAGAAAAACCCAAGGAGCTCGCTCGCTCCCCCATTGTCCAAAAACGGCGCCTCTTTTAACTTACCCAAATTTCACAGAGCGCACTCAAAATTTTCTTTTTCCATAAGAACTCTATGAGAAAGTAGTCGCGCTCTAGATTGGCTAAGCAGGACGACCCCCGCCGCTTCACCAATCAGCTCTTTTTCTGCTTTTTACTGTATTTTGAACTGTCCGCCTTTGAATATGATTGGTCAATTTTTCTCCATAGGATATAATGGGACTTTGTCGCTCCTATTCTGATTGGTCAATTCTCCTCCATAGGATATAATGGGAAATTGTTGCTCCTATTCTGATTGGTCAATTCTCCTCCATGGAAATATAATGGGACATTGTCGCTCCTATTCTGATTGACTGGTTTATGCCGACCAACGAGAATAGCTTAAAAAATTTGAATTACTGTATTTCCCGGCAATTCTCTCTATTGAAATTCCCTTGTAGCGCCGGCCCTCGGCGACAATTGCGTTGTTGGGTTTTAACTGCTTTATTTGTAAGAAGGGTTCGGGCTCTTATTGATAATGTTTTACATTTAATAAAAATAATTCTTTTATTAATACTTTAAATGCCGCACGGCGCTGAGCGCCGAGATTTCAGAGCGCCCATCTCTCCAAAGACTACAATGGGAGAAGTAGCTCGCCCCTGATTGGCTGGGATAGCCAAGCCCCCGCTAGCTCAGCCAATCAGCTCTTTTCTGTCTTTTTACTGTATTTTGAACTGTCTCCCCTTTGATTTTGATTGGTCCAAACTTCCCCATAGGATATAATGGACTTTGTCGTCCTATTCTGATTGGTTAATACTCATTCATGGTTAGAATGGGCCACTGTCGCCTATTCTAAATTGGTCCAAACATCTCCATAGGATATAGTGGGTCTTTGTCGCTCCTATTCTGATTGGCTGGCTTCTGCCAACCAATGAGAATAGCTTACACCAATTTGAATTACTGTATTTCCCGGCAATTCTCTCTATTACAATTCCTTTGTAGCGCCGGTTTTGGGCGCAAACGAGTTGTTGGGATTTAATTTATTATGTTTTTAGAAGGGTTTTAGCTCTTTTTCAGAGAATATTTACACTTTTAAAAAATTTTTTTTTTATTCATAAATCCATGCCGCACGGCGCTGAGCGCCCAGATTTCATTGCGCCGATCTCTCCATAGACTACAATGGGAGAAGTTTGCTTTGCGTTCTGATTGGCCGGGATAGCCAAACCCCGCTAGCTCAGCCCAAACAGCTCTTTTCTGCATTTTTACTGTTTTTTTGAACGGGCCCGCCTTTGATTCTCATTTGTCAATAGTTCTCCATAGGTTTTAAGGGTCTCTTCGCTCCTATTCTGATTGGTCAAAAGTTCCCATAGGATATAATGGGTCTCTGTCGCTCCCATTCTGATTGGCTGGGATAGCCCAAGCCCCCGCTAGCTTAAAACCAAACAGCTTTTTCTGCATTTTTTACTGTATTTTTTAACTATCCCGCCTTTGATTTTGATTGGTTTAAACTTCTCCATAGGCTATAATGGATCTTTGTCGCTCCTATTCTGATTGGCTGAGCTAGCCAAGCCCCCTAGCTCAGTCAATCAGCTATTTTCTGCATTTTTACTGTATTTTGAACTGTCCCGCTGTGGATTCTGATTGGTCAATCCTTCCCCATAGGTTTTAATGGTTCACTGTAGCTCCTTTTCTCATTGGCCCGGGTTTTTGCGACCAATGAGAATAGGTTTCAGAATTTGAAAATTTCTGTATTTCCCGGCAATTTACAATATCATAATTCTTGATATAGCGCCGTTCTAGAGTTTTGGAAAGTTATTTTTTTTTTAATTATGTTTATTTTTTACGTTCAGCCTCTTTTTGACACTGTTTTCCGCCTTTATAAAGGCGATTTTTTTCGGGAAACATACTCCTGCTGCACGGAGCGCAGCGCAGAGATTTCTGTGCGATCTTCTAAACTGCTTCCTCGCATGTTCCCATTCCTGCTTCACTTCGCCTCGGCGGAAGGGGTTTAGACCAAAAAAAAACCCGGTCGCTTGTCGGAGCTACCGAGTGCTGCAAATTTCGCCTCGCTTTGCCGACTCGCCATCGTACATGCTCGGAGTTTTTTGAGCGCGCAGCGTCCGCCCCGGAACGCCTACCCCGCGCCCACACCCCTCCCACTGCCCGCCCCTTCATGCGGGGCGCAGCTGAAAGTGGCGAACGCGGCCTAACCCCGCATCCCTGCCTTCGACGGGGTTCGGGCTGGGAGGCCAGGATACCCCAAAAAAACAGGCGGAAACCCGATCATACATGTTGCCCAAAGTGAAAAATGGAATACAGTTTTGTCATAAAAAATTGGTGTCTTTTACAGTCCCCCAACCGCAAAACCAGCAAAATGATCTTTGGGGAATGAGAATAAAAATTGCAGTAAGAAAGACATTTTAAAAAAAAATTTTTCAAGAGGATCTTTCTTTTGGGAAGAGGAATTGAAGTTAACCGGCAAACAAATCGGGAACCTGGGCAATTGGGGCCAAAATCATCAAGATCCATGCCTGATTCCCTTGATGAAAGAAAAAACGACCATTATTGTGAAAGCCAGAGCGTTTGTCTGTAATGACTCCTCCATGTGGAAGGTCCGCTCAAAATCGCTGGTTTGCGGGCCAGGAAACACCATATGGCGTGCGACGAGCTCGGGCCATTCACCCTTTTTGGATCCCCACAAATTTGGCTCCGGAACACATAAAAAAACATCGGTTGAACGCGATATTGGCCCGATTTTTAAAGCTGGTCTCTGGGGTTTTGGGATGTGGCCCGCATTACATGCTTTGGGTGAGGTGGTAAATAAAGATTGCCAGAGGTCACCCTTGGGTTCGCCACCTTGCCTGCTGCCCCGCTACGGCAACTTGGCACTCTACGCTGTCACTCGCTAAAAGTTGTTCCACCTTTAATTTTGGTGAACGTGATGCAGACGAACAGATTCTCCAGTTGATAATCCAAGGTCTCCATTCCCTGCATTTTAACTCTCTTTTTGGGGTGGGGGGAAGGGAAAAGTGCTGTTTTTTTGTCCGGGATCGAGGAGGGTGGCCACCCAGTAACGTTGTTCATTTTGATGGCCTTAATGCGGGGATCATTGGAGGCAAGGGCACCCAAAGCATCATGTGGAATGAGCCTTGATTTCTGAACCCTTTGGGGTCGAGGGGCACTGCAAGCTGATTTTCCTCATTTCCTCCTCCCCCTCAAATTCGCGCCAACCTTTTTCCAAGGCAGGACGTCGGTAATGTGGGGTGTCCAAAAAATACCTCTCCTCCTCCGCTTCCTCCGGGCACAGCTTCAACACAGCCCGATTGCCTCGATGATGCACCCGGGAAAAAAGCGAGGCACCGCCTTGCACTAGCCCTGGACCGAACCAGCCTAATAAGACCGATAAAATTTGGCGTCGGGCCTTTGGGTTTCGACGGAGAGAAAGGATCCTGCCCAGCATCTGTTTTTGCTCCTCCCCTTTGGGTTGGACCTGATGTTTCAATGCCCAACGATTTTTTCCAGAACAAAACAACAAAATGCCAAGGGCTTTGTCCGCACTGCCTTTTTGAGGGGTTTTCAAAACTGCAAGGATGGTGCAGAGCTCTTTTCACCTGCCCCACTCTCATGGCTCAACCCCCCAGGTCCGCACCGCTGTTGTCGGGCCCATGTGCCCACTTCGATGCGTAATGGCTTTCCCTGCTGTCACAATCGCTGGGAAAGTGGCGAGTGGAAAATTCCCCAAAGTTTTCCCGTCAACAAAGAGACGGTTTACGGGAGGCCGGCTGACGCTGCAACGCAGCCAGGTGGGAGGGAACAGGGTTTCGAACGGCAGAAGTGCAGCTCAGACCTCGGCCTTCCTAGCAGGCAGTCCCCGACCCAGGTAGCTCTTTAGAAAATTTTGGTGACAAGGTTCATACATGTGCCACAAGGGATGTGCTCCAGCCTACCGATTTAAGGGCGACCAGCAGATTTCGACCGTTACGCACACCCCTTTCCTGGGACGTTCTTGCACCCACCAGCGCTCGGTCTCGTTGCGGAGGCCTCCACAGCTCCTGAACTGTGTGTTGATGGCCCCAAAAAAGTTAATTTCAAATGGCCGGGTCTCTGGGGAGTGATCCCCCAGAAAATTTGCGGGAAAAACCGCACCACCCCGTGGTTTTGAAGAGGTACCCGAGCTTGAGAGCCCCCCATTTCACCAGAACATCCACCCACTCACCCAGTGAGCTGTCACAGAAATATGCGGCCTTGGCCGTGCTATTTTCCCATGGTTGGGGTCAATGGACTTTGCCGGGAAAAGATCAGAAACTGCTTGAAATTTTTAGATGAAAATGGGTGGGCCCGGCGGGCGGCTTTTTTTGGAAAGAAATGCCCGCTTGGCAACGTATTGGGGGCAGGCAAACCAATTTGGGGAAAAACCCACTGTTCCACCAAACGGAAAGGCAAAACATTTCCAAGGCCAAAAGCCCGGCAAAGCGACATTCAGGTTTTGGTTTTGGTTGGGTTGGGTTAAAGTGTTTCTTCTCTCCAAACCCGGGAGACAGAAGGGGGCTGCTAGATGGTGCTGTACGGCGTGCAGGCGTCAAAAAGGAGAGAAGGGGGAGGATGGGTCTCTGGTGGTGTTGGGACTCGGGGGGGACGGGGGGGCTGAAGCGGAGGGGATCCCTGATCCTTTTTCCCGGTACTTGGCAGCGGGGAATGTTTTGGGGGTGGGGGAGAGGGGCGGGGACAGGGTGTTACAGTGGTTGGAAGCCCGGCAAAGTGTGGCCCTTTTTTGGGGCCAAATTTGGGCCTCCATTTCAACTCATGCTTGGCATGTGACTGACATGTTTGTGGGGGTTAAAAAATTTTAAAATCTTTCCTTTACTGATGCTTTACGGCAAAGCGGCATATTCATTGCTGGGGGGAAATCGAGGGTTGCTCGAAAAAAGCCAGGCTTGAGAGGTCCGGACCTTTTCGACAGGTAAACAGGAAGGTGTTTCCGCTGATGTGGGGTGGCGGAATCATCTCAGGGACTTCTGCGACCGCCCTCTCCCTTTTTGAGGCGGGGGCCCTAAAAGACACACCCCCATCGTTCCTCCCCCGTCCCGTGATGAAGGCTCGCAAACAATTTGCTGAAAAAACCCCGTTGGATTTCCCCAATGTCGTATCATCATCAACAACACGGTGACTTCCTCGCCTGACATTCTCATCCTGGGCTCGGGCACAAGCAACGGCACTGCAAGGGTTTCCGACCGCCCGGATTTTTGCCGATTGACCCGGTTCCTTTCTTTCCCCTGATGGCACAGTAATGGGGGGAAGAGAAACAAAATTCCCCCTTTGGCCCTTTTATCTTTTAACATGCCTTCTACCCCCAACCGCATTTTTTCATCAAGAGGTTTCAGAAAATGGGTTTTCCCATGGTGGGTCACGAGTTCATTTGGGGTGCCTTGTTCTGGAAAAGGATGCTGACGATGCTAGACAAAAATTTGTGCCCTGACTGGGGGGAA
>JAODAL010025006.1:0-59499 GCA_025379985.1 Phyllomedusa bahiana
CTACCTCATTGGGGTTTTTGCCTTCCTCTGGATCAACACCTTAGCACAACAGGCTGAACTAGATGGACGACTTGTCTTTTTTTAGCCTTACAAACTATGAAACTATGAGCTGGCCACAAAGACCAGAGTTTCACATGCACGGATCTCTGGGCTCTGTTGTATGTGAATTCTGAGTACACCTGAGCCAGTATGCTTGACTATGCTTGGAACTCCCAAAGAAATGAATAAAGAGTGCCGCGCATGGAGTTTTGAAGCTTGTTCACAAGATAGGTGCGGGTCCCAAAGGTGGTATGCCTTAAATGTCTGTAATAGGAATACCCCCAGAAAGGACGCTTTCTACACCAGGGGTGCACAACATTTTCTGGTCCAAGGGCCACATGGTGACATTGTACCTCTCCCAGTGGCCGCAGTCAATCTTAGAGGGGTATTCCACATTTGAGACCTTTATTTCATTTCAATTGTAATTGCCCCAATTGGCAGAGAGGTCTTGGTTCCACTTTGGGGACTGGCAGAGATGAGAATGTGGGAGTACCTGCTCGGTGCTCCAGAAAGAGTATATGAGGCGCCTATTTTCATTGTAGTTTCGGGGGGTTTTAGAAGTGGTTGTTTCACAACTATAACGAGAGAGAACACCACATATATATAGCCTCCTCTCCAACTCATCTCCTCCTCTCTGGAGTTTTGAATCTATCAGACATTTTTATGGTATGCATATGCCTTGATTGTATCAGAAATTAAATCCAAAGATAATACAATAGCAGTTGTTACTATTTATGTTGCTTTAAATAGAATATACAGCCCTATAGTTCCAAATATACAGTGCCTGCCATACAGTACCCACCATAAAAGCACTAGCCATATAGTACCCACTATAATAGTGCCCACTATAATAGTGCCATCGGTTTAATGCACCTGTGATGACTGTTCCTTTCTGAAGTATGAGGACAGAAACAAAGCATGTCTGTGTCCTTTTGGCTGGGTGCTGTACAGAGGGGTACTAGGGACTGCATGTTGTGCACCCTGATGACACTTGTAAGTAGATATAAAGTCTGTGTAAGTTAGTACTCTCCAGCCTGTATCTCTATAGCTGTTACAAGATTACAATTCCCAGCTTGATTGGATAGGCAAAAGTTGGGAGTTTTGGGACAAATAGAGGGCCACAGGTTGAAGACCACTAGTGTAAGTGAATGGTGCAGTTGGTAACCTCTCTAATATGTGATTTAGAGGATGAGAATGGCAAGTAGTTTGTAATCCACTGTCAAATATAAAAGGCAACCAGTGTTCTTTGTAGTCCAAATGTTCCCTTGAAAAGGTAGAGTGATAAAGAGTGAATTTGCTATGTACAGTTGAAACCAGAAGTTTCCATACACTCTTCAAAAAGACACATATTCATGTTTTTCTCACTATCTGTCATGAAATCAGAATAAACCTTCCCCGTTTTAGGTAAGGCGACCTATAAACATGGCTCAGTTACACCAGTTCTGTCAGGAGGAAAGGGCCAAAATTCCTACCAACTATTGTGAGAAGCTTGTGGAAGAATATCCAAAAGGTTTGACCCAAGTCATACCATTTAAAGGCAATGCTACCAAATACTATTGAAAACTATTTAAACTTTTGACTTTGCAGAAAGTAATAAAAATGCTATAAAAAAATTTCTCTCTAATTATTCTGGCATTTGGCAAATATAAATAATTTTGGTTCCTAATTGACTTAAAACAGGGAAGGTTTATTCTTATTTTATGTCAGATAATGAGAAAAAACATGCATATGTGTCTTTTTACATAGTGTATATAAACTTCTGGTTTCTACTGTATGTACCCTGGAGCTTTACTCTAAGCATGTGACCAAATAGTTTAGATTGAGATTCTGATTGTATTTTAAGAACTCCAGTGTAGTCTTGTACAATAAAAATGTCCATGTGAAATTTGGTTGTGAAACATTAACCATTTTTCTGTTGCACCTTACAGTGACCTGAACAAAGATACGATTGCATCTTTAGTTTGCTGTTGCTGCCTTTGGACCATCTCTCTTCCTATTGTCCACGTTATGTCTTGTGTCAATATGTACCTTCCTTAATTGTGTTTGTTACTGTGCGCTTGTCATCCTGTGGTTAACCTGCTAGAGCATCCTCCATAGCTTGGTTTATTAACCCTGAGTGTGTTCATTTCTCCCTGTTATAAGAATAATCCATTAGAACTTAACCAGGATGGCTTGAAGAAGTCTGCTCTTGACAAAGCTAAAAAGGTAAAACAATCCAGTTAAACCCTTTTGGACCTTAAAAGATAAATTAAAAAAAACTTATGTTTAATAAGAATAATACATGTATAAAATATGCACATTCTTTTCCATAAGATAACAGGCACGTTGGCATGAGTATGCCATATGGGCCATCACCCACCCATAGTGGTTAAGGCACTAAACTCAATCATGTGTTAATTGAGAACAGACTAAGTATTCAGTGGCTGCCACGTGTAATGGTATCGTTCCTTGTGAATTGCTAGATTCTCATCATTCAGTGCTACTGCCGCCTCTATGGTGGGTGATAGGTTCCTGATGCTATGTTATTAACCTGCTTAGACCTTTGCCCATGAAAGGTTATAGTTGAGTTATGATGAGCATCATCTTCCTTTTAATATATATTTTTTTCTCATACAAGATACTTATTGTTACTCTAGTGCATGGTCAGTGCGGCACATAAAGGGCATGCATCAGATATACTGTATTCATAAGGAAAAAACTACAGGCTATAAAGCTGGTATGGGATGTACATATGGGGCTTATTGGACAGGCCCACAAGCAGGTCAGCTACTTTGAGTTAATCCAGTTACAGATCACTTTCCGAAGATGTAATAATATACTGGATTTACTAAAATTCCAGTATACTATTATATATTAGTAATAAGTACCAACTGGCCAGTGTAAAGGTTTGTTGGTTGAAATATATTCGTACCTGGATATACTGTGATTTGCTAAATTACTCCTGAGAGAACTGAAGAAAGGCCTGGAGTGAATACAATGTTTGGCTGATCCCCGAAGATCCCTCAGAGTGTAGTTCACTGCAGTTTCTGGTCTGCTATGGACCTGCATAGAATTTCCTTATTCTGTTAGTTCTGGTCCTTCTTTCAGTAGGAGTAATTTGGCTGATGTAAGTATATTAGGTAGTTTCCTAATATTTCAGGACAGCTGCCTCAATTTCAGAGGAACACTTCATATGCTGCAGTAAAAATCTAGTTGCCTTATATTTGTTGTAATAATGCAGCACATGACGATAATGTGAACCACTTTTTTAAGAAGACACTTATTCTACAAGTGTAAAAAGTTGAAGGTAAACTTACAGCACTCTTAATGGGGAAATCCTGAAAAACCTCAGTGTTACAGACATATCAGAACCTCAAACTGGTGATCTCAGATTCCCCTACTGATTTCAAAAAGTTTAGGGAGCTCAGACCTCTTTGAAGTTGCTCATAAATTTTACTGGAAACCGCTCACATAGCATTGAAAGCAATGGGTCATACATAGGACTCCTGGTTTGTCTAGGCTCTGTTCACATCTGCGATTGACCCTTCCATCATTGGTTCCATTAAGGGTTCTCTTACTTTTGATGGAAAGAAAAGCGCAGAATGAAGTCAAAATGACAAAAACCTTGGTAAATTAATTACAGACCTGTCTGGGAAAACTGTAATCCTGTGTCTGATCTATGCCCCTCACCTTCTGTCTTTTCCCACCTTCCTTGTAGACTGTAAGCCCTCACAGGCAGGGACCTCTCTCCTTCTGTACCTGCTGTTAGTTATTAATTTGTCACCTCTGTACTTGTTTGACCCATGTTATGTACGCAACCCAAATGTACAGCGCCCTTGAACCAAGGGCGCTCTAAAATAAATAACAATTGTGTGACCGCTCGTAAGCCTTCATGTGGATGTAAGCAGAGCCTTGGCATGTTGCGTCAGATTTCCAGTACATTTTTGAGTGCTTTATAGGGCACTGTGGCTCCTTGGTTTTAGAAATTGGTGCAAATCTACGTTAAAAGACTTCATCAATGTGTCTGTGACATTTCAAAGGGTCATTTTGACTGTTTCCCTTTCACAGTAATTTTTGATAACCTTATTTATAACCATACCATTTGATCTCCGCATTATTCTAGACCTTGTTCACCTACTAGACCTTACCATTTAAGACCTTGTTCACATGACAGGTTTTACTACAGTTTTGGACCCAGATTAGTTTCCTTGATTGGGGCTAATCTACGTTGTGACTACCTGACATGGTTTCTGCATGAAAACTGTGTCAGTAACTAATACTCTGAGTGGATTTTGAATATGCAATCGGAAATATTTGTGTTATAGGGTAACAAAGCAAATTTCCATAAAGACATAATGGGATATGGATTGCATTTCTTGTTGAAATCTGCATAAAATGGCATCATGTGAACAAGGCCTTACAGTGCAAAACAATTGGAATAGTCATGGACAGAACTGCTCTCCTGCAGAATTGTTGTCGGTTACTCTGAACGAAGAAATGCCTCGTGTAAAGTAAATCTCATCGGGTCCCTAGTCATTGTGTAGGTTACATTCATGGGCAGTGACAATGGTTGGCTGTTTCAGCTATGTGTAGTTGACAGGTGTACTTTACCATAGATGATCTTACCCACGATCAAGAGATGTCACCAGGATGGAACCGTGTAAGCTAGAACAGGAGCTTCCTGACAAACTCCCTCCCTCCCACCTTCTGCCATTTATGCTATTTTCTTAAAACAAATGTACAATTGAAGCTTTGTACATTTACATTCCTGCATACATTCTCCAGTGGCATCTTTCCCAATGCTAACCTGCATGGGCTTGCTTTTTTATATTTCTTTTATATTTTAATATTTCATTTACATAAGTGTTTATTTGACAAACCTCATTTGGAATGAAAGAAAATTGATGTAACCAGATGTAATGCCAGATTTTGCTGTATACAATAACTTGGTATTAATGTGTACAGAAGGAATTAGTCTGATTATTCTCTCTGTGACACACAGTCACGTAATATTTGCTTCTTGGTTTCATTCCAGTCAGGAAAGAAAATGGGCAGCACACCTAATCCCTTTGTGCTGTTTTCTCTGGGTCATCACGTACAAGAAAGCAAGGTAAGATTGGATTCTGAAGATCTCGTAGTGAGGTACGCTGCTGCATATAAAACACCACAGGTACTGAAATTAAAGGGGTGCGGGCACAAGCAGGTTGCCCTAAGTTTCAGTATGGAGTGGCCACATGTTCTTGATCCTGCTGGGCCAATAAGAGAGGGCTTGTAAAAGTTTACATACTTGTGAACTTTTTGTGTAATTCAGGTTATACTTTTTTGAACCTTGGGGAGAGTATTCGAAAAAGAATCCAAAACACTTAATTTTTTTTTTATTTATTTATTTTTTTACTTACAACGGCTTCCAGGTTGTCTGTGAGGGCACAGCTAGGTATGGTGGTTGACAGACAATATACAGAATTACAGTCATTTACTGCTATGTATTGTAGTAAAGACTCAGCAATTGCTTAGTCTAGATCCCTAGTCTAGAGTCTTATAAAAAAAAAAAAAAAAGATAGTAAGGAAGTAAAAAAAAATAAAGTAATATAAGGCAATGTGCCACACATAAAATGGAATAAAAAGTGATAAATAAGTCATATAAACCTCAATGTTGTATCAATGAAAACATCAGTTCGTCCTGCATAAAAAACGCATCAGAATACAATGATGCATCCAGTTACACAATAAGAACACTTTTTCTTTTTAGAAGTGCTACAACATAAAAAAAAAACTATAGAAACTGGGTACTGCTATACTTGTATGGCCATTGCTCCAACAAGGAAAACGAACAGGCAATTATATAAAATATAATATAATCATTTGAGCACTGAATATATATATAATCTAATTTATTTTGTTTTACAGTGCTCACTGGGCAGTATATATATATATATATATATATATATATATAAATATATATAATGTATGTGTGTATGTATATATGAGAACCTCATTGGTTCAAAACGCATAAGCATTGCAGCTGCACATTTACTTTGTGTATGGACCCATTATAATAAATATACCCATTGATAAAGGCACCACACTGGATTGCTATATGTTTATCTGTATTTTGTTCATCCTGCTTCCCAAAAAATGAATTTAAAGGCGATCAAAAAGCCATGTGTCCCCCAAAATTGTACCAATAAAAACATCAACTGATCCCGAGAAAAACAAGCCCTGTATCCAGAAATTAATAAAGTTATAGCTCCCAGACTATGGGGATGCACAAATGTGTTTTCTTTTTTAAATAAAAGTGTTTTTACTGTGTAAAAGCAGTGCGCTATAAAAAGAAATAAAAATTTGTTATCACTATAATTATAATAACACGCTGAGTAAAATTACTATGTCACTTTTACCATAGGTGACCAATGTAAAAAATCTAAATCACTACCAGGATTGCTGCATTTTGTTCATCCCATCTCCCAAAATCCTAAGAAGCGATGAAAGTGTCACATAAACCCCAAAATGGTACCAAAGAATATGTCCTCGTCCCACAAAGCCAAGCCTTTACTCCGCTCTAAATACAGAAAAATAAAAAAGTTATGGCTGTCAGAAGATGACAACATAAAAATGCAATTTTTAACGAAACCATATTTATTGTGTAAAAGTAGTAAAACTCAAAAACTATATTCAATTGATATTGTTATAATTTGCTATATCCGACTCGCATATTGAAGTTATGTCATTTGTACCCCACAGCGAATGTTGTAAAAATCAAACCCAATAAACAAAGGTGGAATCGCTGTTTTCTATTTTCACTGCCTAATACTAAAAAAAATGTGGAACACCTGTGGGTCCAAAATGCACAATACACCCATTAGATGAGTTCCCTGAGGGGTGTTCATTCCAAAATATCTTTTTCTTGTAGAAACCCCCTAATGTCAAAAAATGATGCCAACATAAAGACATATGGTAGATACTAGTTGTAAACTCTTTTGTGTGGTATAACTATCTGTCTTACGTGCAGAAATTATTTAGCTTTGAAAATGGCAATTTTTCACAAACTTTTGGTAATTTTCACAAAGTAACAAGAATATCAGCCAAAATATATTGCTAACTTAAGGCACAATGTGTCACAAGGAAACACAAGGATAAGTATAAGCATATGGATAACTCACATGGATTGGTAAAAGTATTAAAAAGTAGTGACATGTCAGATTTAAAGAATGGAGCTCAGTCACAGAGGTCCAAACTGCCTGCGGCGGTAAGAGGTTTACCCAAACAGCGTCCTCTTTGTAGACCAGAATTTAGACTTTCTATGCACTTTTATGATTGTTTCTTAGCAATCTATAGAGAAATGAACTTCTGTTGCATAGAGAGAACACTGTATGTGATCTAACTAAAGGTTCGGAGGGAGCTGATAATAATAAGATTAATAGCAATACTTCTTACCCATGAACTATTAGCAAGAGGGCAGAGTGTATACACAATATGCCTTGGGCTCCAAAGCCTTCTAGGGTGCCGACTGCAGGCAACCAGAATTTTGTCATGTCACTTTATCCAGGAGTTTTGGAGCTCTACAACAGTAGCTTTCACCACTGTGTGGATTTATCTTGAAATTAATCAAACAATAATAATAAGGGTATGTTCACACTGTGTAATTTCAGCATGTATTTGCGCTCTAGTATGTGCGAGATGCGCAACAAAATTACGGTAATCCATAGTTCCCATAGAGAACTATGGATTACGCCTCCTCTCCCCGCTCGTACAATACGATCATATTGTACATGCGGGGAGATGAGTGACATCAATTACTTGCTGCAAATACGCGCCGCGAGTAATGAATGTCAATGGGGGCCGGCAGGCTGTCAGCCCTCCATGCCGCGTGAGTACGCGGGTATCACCGCGAGCTCCCGAAAGACACAATGTACTGCGGCGCGTACTGTATGCATCGCAGTACAGTGTGTGAACATAGCCTAATAATCATAACCTTTATATAGCGCCAACAAATTGTAGCACTTTACAATTTGGAGGGTGTAGGTACAGATAAAAAGACACACATTGCACAATGAAAAGCTACTTACAGTTGAGACACAAGGTGTGAGGCCCCTGCTCGCAAGAGCTTACAATCTATTAGGTTGTATGGGTGAGACGATGGGTAAGAAGTGCTAGGCTTACAATGGTCCAGCCATGTGACATAAATATGGGGTGGTTTCTATAGAAATCGGATGAACCTGCCAAACAGACAATACATCTATATACAGATAACTGCCAAATTGTAGAAAGTGACAGAAATGTATGCACTAGAGAGTAGGGGTTAGCCATTAGGGATCTTGGTAGGCCAGAGTGAGAAGATGTATTCTCAGGGCCCTCTTAAAACTATGAGAGTTGTGAGTGTGCCTGATTCCCCGCGGTAACATGTTCCAGAGAACTGGTGCCGCACGTGTATTATCTTGGAGATGGGCATGGGAGGTTCGGATGATTGAGGAATGTAATCTGATATCATTAGTAGAATGGAGAGAATGGTAAGGGTGGTAGACAGAGATGAGGGAGGAGATGTAGGGGGATGCAGCGCTGTGGAGAGCTTTATGGGTGAGAGTGATGAGTTTATGGTGTATTCTGTACTGAATAGGCAACCAGTGCAGTGACTGACACCGGGTAGAGGCATCAGTATAGCGGCTGGAAAGAAAGACGAGCCTGGCTGCTGCATTCAGGACAGATTGGAGCGGGGAGAGTTTACAGAGGGGGAGACCGATAAGCAGGGAGTTGCAGTAGTCAAGACGAGAATGAATAAGAGCAACAATGAGAGTTTGAGTTCATTCCACATTGAGAAAAGGATGGATTCTAGAGATGTTCTTGAGGTGCAGATGACAGGAGCGGGCAAGGGATTGGATGTATGGGGTGAAGGACAGACCAGAATGTAATATAACCCTGCCTAGGAGTTATGGTGGTGCCACACACTGAGACATGAATAGCAGGGTGAGGTCGGTTAGTAGATGCGGGAAGAACAAGAAGTTCAGTTTTAGTGAGGTTTAGTTTAAGAGAGGAGCATGATGTCAGAGACAGCGGACAGACAGTCACTGGTGTTTTGTAGGAGAGCAGGAGTGATGTCTCGGGAAGAGGTGTATAATTGGGTGTCATTAGCGTAGAGATAGTACTGGAAGCCAAATTTTAAGGACATTTAGAAAACATGTATACTGTATAGTGACTGCATTCGAAATCCTAGCCATTTCAGTGGTAACTAACATTTAAGGACCTAGCTGCATAACCTCTACATTCTTCTATTGTGCTTTACTGTTAGATTAAACACAAGACCATTGAGCCGGTGTGGGAACAGACATTTACTTTCTTCGTCCACAATCCTAAAAGACAAGACCTTGAAGTGGAAGTAAGTCATTTGGCACAAAGCTTTCCCCTTAGGGCTGCCACTGCTGTAGGACTTGGTTGATGCAGCCACAATGATCTGCTAATTGTTTTGTTGTCTTGCCAGCAGGAGGTAACACATAATCAAGCGTGGGGCGTGCACACCTCCTTACACATGTCATTTTGCTCATGCCATGTCTATTTTATTTTTTGAACCAGCCCACTTTCCAGTGCTATTGCCCATTTGTGAACTACTGGTTTATTTATTGTAGGGTTAACTTAATAGCAGCTAAGAGCACCGTCTGTACAGCCCACGAGGTTCATATTTTTTCCCTATATAATAATCTGTTTGTTTTCCCTGGATATGATAATGTGAAGAAATTTCCCAATTGGAAATCTTTTGTACATAGTAAACCTCCTAGATTTCCATTGCCCCTTGCACACTTTTCTCGAATAGCAATGCAAACTTAGGGTGACAACGCGCCAGTTCTTATATAATGGAGTCTAGAATACGACATCACGTATAACCCTGCCATATGTGGGTTCATAAATCTGGCATGTGGTATGCCCTGCATAGCATATCCTTGGCGCATAGCATGTCTTTGACACATTCAAAAGTTAACAAACTAAACAGCCACCCCTTTTAGGTGAGTGAATGGCGATCAGTTGACATGGGCAAATACACTAGAATACGTTTTCCATTGACGTACACTTTTTAAAGTTGCACTTAAAAATCTACCTTATTTCACTTAAATACAAATTCATCTTAAGAACAGACCTACAGAACCCATCTTGGTCGTAACCTGGGGACTGCCTGACTGATTCATTTGAAATCAATGCAAAGGAAAAAAATGGATCACGACGGTGCTATATAGGATGCTGCACTTTGGGGCACAGTTTGGATTCTCTTTGCTGAGTTGGGTTCACTTTTCCAGGTCAAGGATGAGTATCATCAGAGTTCTATGGGAAACCTGAAGATTCCCCTGAGTCAGCTGCTGACCAAAGAAGACCTGACCATCAATCAGAGGTTCCAGCTAAATAACTCTGGTCCTAACAGTGTCCTAAGCATGAAGATTGCACTAAGGGTATGTAGATGTGGATTGTCTGCTTTACTTTGCAGTGGTTTTTATTTTTTAATCTTAATTTGTCTGGTAGCTAATAGTGTAAAGTAGAATATAGAATGTCTCCCTGCTTGATCTATTATAGTTTTTCAGTCCGTATAATACTGCTCATCTGTTCTTGGGCTCCAAATACACATTTAAAAGGCAGGCATTTTGTGAGGAGCAAACCATAACATTGAAACTTAATTAAAATGAAGCCACTCTATTTATGTCTTAAAAGGAAATTGGCATAAAGATCATGGAGTCCTAACCACAGGCAGCTTGGTGACAGTTCTCACAATTCTAATGAGCTATGTTTAACTAAAGTGCAGCCACAATTTAGACGTCACATAACTTGAACGTGAGGCTGCAGCCATTGTTTAACCCTTGAGGTATGTTCACACGACGTGTTGGATCGGTTTGTCGATGCTTGTTTGGATCCGTGTTTCAGACCCTAAACACGCATCTAAAATGTGCAGTGTGATTTTACCTTGCTTTCAATGTAAAACACGCATCAGCGTTCAGATGAGTGATCACTGATGCGTGTTTACTTGCGTCTTTCGGATCCATTCAATGAATTGACATGTCAATTCTTGATCCAAAAGACGCAGCAGACGCCCTATGTAAAACTATAGGGTGCGTGTCTGCTGCAGCCATAACGCATCCAAACACGCACCTGCGTGTTGGATGTGTTTTGGATCCAATTGACACAGCGCTTTTGGATGCGATTTTCGGATCCAAAATGCCATGTGAACATACCCTTAGAGTTACTGATCTGGGAGACACCTTGTGCCATCCTGTCAGGTCTGCAAAGCACACTTATGTGTAATTACATCATAGATAACAGAGGCACTCAACAGTTAACATTGGGTCTTGGCAGTATGTAGGTTTTTTCTATTTCACTAGCAGCTTTTTTTAATGACAAATACAGCTCTGCTAACTCACATTTGTAGCCAGACATCCTGCTTTGACAGTGCCTAGTTTTTCACAGATCCTCAATCTGTAATGTCCCTGTAAAAGGCTCAGCTAGGAATAGGAGCTAGCAAAGCTGAAATGTCAGTCACTGCAGTACACATGTCCACAGGCTACACAGGAAGTGTGAGCCTGAAGAGACTTTGAAGAGTGAAAACCGCTAGATGGGACTATCCCTTTCATTAGTAAAAAGGTGGCTAAGTGGACATCTCATTGTGGAATTCTCTGGTATCTTCTTTCCTTAGATCCTCTATGTCGATAGACCAGTGCGTTCTCCTGATGAACAGTATACATCACAGGTAAAGAGACCATCAATATTCAAGGGGAAATCAAATCCTACAACACCAACCACAACATCAACTGCACCAGAAGCACAGAAGCCTCCACCGACACCCAAAACAGATGCCAATAAAAAGATTGAAAATGGGGAGAAAGGGAGCCCCCCAAAATGCTAGTCCCCAGAGACCAACTGAGCTACATAAAAGCTCCTCCAGCCTCTCAGGTTCCAGTTTTACGTATTCTCCTTCACACCTGTCTATGAAAGAGCCAACGCCTAGCATCGCCTCAGATATATCATTGCCCATAGCCACGCAGGAGCTTCGGCAGCGATTGCGGCAGCTTCAGAAGTAAGTCAAATTTCCAGTTATGTTCTTTATATTCGTCAACAATACTGATGACGTTTTATGCATCATCTATAAATGCATTGCCATGTTTTATGTATGTACAGATGGATAGGCGTAAAAAGAGTGCCATTTATTGTAGAGTTAAAGGGGATGTATCGCTTCATCAGTTCGTGTGTTTCCTTGTACTGAAAGTTTCTCAGTTCCTAAAATCCAGGGGCGTTTCTTCCCCTCCCAGCTGGGTGTTTCTTAACTAAAGGGGGATGACATCATCCCCCGTTCACTGTTCATGCTCGCTCCTGAGTCAGTGTGCTCTTCCCCCACCTCTCTGCCCGAGAACACATGTCACTGTGTCGTTCCTCTCCCTATGCAGTCTTATTTTGTAACAGCTGTTTGTTTACATACCAAAGCCCTGCATTCAGTCTAGACAGTCTTCTGTGAACTCAGAGAACCAATTCTCTTCTCCTCTCACAGCTGGAGGTTTTACAGTTGAATCCAGTCTTCTATGAACTTATCCAGAGCAGCACAGATCTGTCTCCTTTCTATGTTTACACACAGCAGTAAGGCACCGGGCACAATTCTGCTGTTTTCTGATTGTAGAAGCAGCTGCAGTGTTACTGTGCAGCTGCTGGCTGTGCAGAGTGAAATCGTTGCCGTCCCCTTATTCTGAGTGAGAGAGGCAGGAATGCACGCTCCCGTGAATACGACCGAGGGCCAGACAGAATGTAAATCAGTAGAGCCGTCAGCCAATGAAATGAAAGGAGTCAGAATCCGACCGGCACTGGGGAACTGTGTTTACACAAAACGAAGATAAGGGAGATTGTGAAAACTAGACAGCTTTTCTAATGACATCCAATTGCAAAGTTGCTTGTTTTCACTGTTCCCTTATTCTGAAGACCATTTAATGTAATGATACAACCCCTTTAATGTAATCTGTTTCATGCAGAATTATTTTGTCGTAGTTGCATTGGGATTACTCTGTTTAGATTACAGCATCATTACAGTGTCCAAACAAAACAGAAGTAATTGTATCCACGTAATGGTCCCTTTAAAGAACCTGAATACACAAACCCTGTTGTGAACACTGTATGCATACTACACCTCTAATAATTACTTGATAACAATACAATTTTCTGTTTACAGTGGAACATCTTTGGGACAATCCCCTCTAGGACAGATCCAGTTAACACTACGATACAGCTCTCACAGAAATAGGCTGATGGTCGTGGTACATTCCTGCCGGTAAGGGACGTAGATCACAATGGATTCTGAGCAAAATGGCTCGCAAATGTACTACATAAAAAGACAGAATATGTTGTCCTACAACCACACAATTTCTGGCTGAAGATGCTACACATCATTGTAGATACATCAATTTTCTGGTGTAATTGGATTGAAAGGAAAGGTGATATATACAATCCATACTGGGCCCTCATTCATTTATTGACCAGGAAAATAACGCACCCAATTAGAAATGTCGGATTGCTACAAAACTCGGCATACAGTTATGTCTCAGGCAGATATGTAAATGATTACAGGTGCAGTCCAATAGACTCAGTCTTGCAACAAGACACCGTAAAAGTGCTTCCCCCACTGCCAGGTACAAAGGCCTTCAGAGGCTACTTTTTGGTAGTGTACTCCTTGGTGAGAGATCGTTGACTGCTAAATATGACTTATGATGCACTATAAGGCATTTTGCCTTGGTAACAGACTTTAGATTGAGATTGAAACAGGATGGTCAGTTCAATGAATGGCCCATCATTAAGGCTGTTCTTACCTACCGTATTTTTAGGACTATAAGACGCACTTTTTCCCCCCCCAAATTTGGGAGGAAAATGGTGGTACGTCTTAAAGTCCGAAAAATACAGTAGGTGCGTCTTATGTTCCGGTGCGTCTTAAAGTCCGAAAAATACTGTAAGTGTTGGGAGCAGTGGTTACACAAGGACATGTACACAAAGTGAGAAGGCTCCAGATTGCCTAGACAGACCACCAGTAGAGAAGATCATTTGAATGGCCAACAAACCTGAGCAGCTCTGTTTCCTTGTCCACCATCCAGACATATGTGGTACATTACACACCCATGTCTCTGCCTTGACCATTTGCATTCACTTAACCAGGGAAAGTTTGGTGCCACGGCACCTATTATGTGTCCTGCCGTTAACAGCCAGTTACTGCCACCTGCATTTGCAGTGGTGTTTGTGAGTGAGAAGACTTGGACTGGAACTATGCTATTAATGAACCTAGGTTATTTTGGGATCCAACAATGGCCACATTAGAATATGGAGACCTTGTGACGAGTGCTTTAATCCTGCACACGGCCCTATCTTCTGGTGCAGGGGTCCTCAACTCCAGTCCTCAAGGCCCACCAACAGGTCTTTTTCCTGGCTTTCCTTAGCAGTGCACAAGTGATTTAATTATGCTGTAGAGGTGATTTAATTTACTGTTAGTGCGTTCGGTGGGATATTCTGATAACATGACCTGTTGGTGGGCCTTGAGGACTGGAGTTGGGGAGCTCTGTTCTGTTGTGATAATCTGGTGAGGCATCACATACAGCCGTACATAGTAGAGGTACGAGGGACACAAACAGTTCAGCAATATGTAAAGGACATCCTGAAGCCACATTTGTTGCCTCTCGTGCTGTGGTTTCCAGCTGGCATTTCAGCAGGTTTATGTTCACACACACACACACGGCAAGTGTTTACGAGGAATGTCTCCGCCAGATTGCAACGCATTCTTGGCCTGCATGACAGATTTATCGACAATTGAGCATTTGTGGGACCAGCTGGAACACCAGCTTTGGCACCCTACGAACTTGCAGGATCTTTTGACCCAGTATCTCCCAAAAGTGAGCACACCCTCATATTTTTGTAAATATTGTATTATATCTTTTCATTGTACAACACTGAGGATCTGACATTATGATCTAATGTAAAGTAGTCAGTGTACAGCTTGTATAACAGTGTACATTTGGTGTTCCCTCAAAATAACTCAACACAGCCATCAATGTCTAAACTGCTGACACAAAAGTACGTACACCCCTAAGTGAAGATGGACAATTTGTTTCCCTCCATGTTAGTGTTGCCAGGTCTCAGGTATGAATGCGGAGCAGGTGTGTTAAATTTGGTGTTATCGCTCTCACACTCTCTCATACTGGTCACTGGAAGTTCAACATGGGACCTCATGGCAAAGCACTGTCTGAGTATCTGAAAAAAGAATTGTTGCTCTACATTAAGATGTCCTAGACTATAAGAAGATCTCCAACACCCTGAAACTGAGCTGCAGCACGGTGGCCAAGACCATACAGCGGTTTAACTCCACTCAGACCAGGCCTCGCCATGGTCAATCAAAGAAGTTGAGTGCACATGCTCAGCATCATATCCTTTTTGTCTAGCTCAGGGGCGTAGCTACAGGGGGTGCAGCGGTAGCAGTCGCTACCGGGCCCTGCAGCCTGAAGGGGCCCAAAAGCCCTTCAGCCACATAAGAAAACACCAGTATTGTAAATGGCACATGGTAGCTGAGGGCCTCATTTCACCTTTTGCAACAGGGTCCAAGAGCTTGAAGTTACGCCTCTGGTCTAGCTGTAATCTTATATGTATAGGAAGCTTTAAGGCCTTTTTAGAAATAATGCAGCAAACCTCTCCATTCAAATCTCTTTATTTTAAAGCTTTTAAATTGTACTGTGGGTTTGATATAAATTCTTATTTTACCCTTTCTTCTAGAAACCTTATAGCATTCTCTGAAGATGGGTCCGATCCATATGTAAGAATGTATTTATTACCAGACAAACGAAGATCAGGAAGAAGAAAAACCCACACGTTTAAGAAGAATTTAAATCCTGTGTTTGATCAAACGTATGAAATTGTTTGTACTTTCTCATATGTGTTTTTGCTACTAGTAGCATATTTAATAATCTACGGTTTCTTTTTATTCTAAATGTACCTGATTTTATTAGGGCATCTTTCACCAAATGTTACTTTAAATAATAATTAATACCTCCGTATGGTTTTTAAAGGGGTTGTCTCATAAAGGGTTGCTTTTTTATGTTAAAGATTTACGAAAAAAAAGTCATTTTTGAAATTGTGTCCTTTAAAAACAGTGTCCTCCTATTCCTAATATCCCCTTTTTGGGGGTGCAAGTCCCCAGGTCGTAGCTCGACCTGTTTATTCTACTAAAGGGGCTCCACACTGATTGCAATAGCTACGACCTGGCTTTACTGCAGCCTAGAAAAACAAAAATCACGCCCCCGAAATTAAAAAATGAAACAAGAAAAACAGGACAAATCAGTGTGTGAGACAAACCCCTTTTAAAACATCTTATTCTAAACTTACCAAAAAGAGGGCCCCGGGGCCGCCCCCTTTTTTGTAATTTGATGAAATAAAAATAAAAATTTCCCGGAGCATAGTCCGTTAACTTTGTGTTATGCTGTTCCTCTGTTATTCTTCCTAGAAATTCATTACCAATCCAGAACTGTTATTTCGCAGGGGACACAAGTATTTACTAAAACAGAGACATTCTCTTTAATATGGAGAGCCCCTCTCCTCCCCCACATACATGCTGCTGCTTCACTGCTACAATAATGAAGCAATAGCACTGTTATGTATATAGGACTTCTCTAAAAAGTCCTAAAATATAATGAATAGTGGAGACAAAATCATCTTGCACGGTCTTTAAGCTAGAAAACATAATCTATATTTGGTATGAACAGTTTTTGCTTGCACTCTCCACTTTTTTTCCTAATTTAAAACTATAAAGTTTTTTAAAATTTTGTGGGAAACCCTTCCATCCCTCAAAAGGTTTTTGTGGGGATGATATTTGGTACGTTTTTGCAATATAAAACATAGGGTGCAAACGCAACAAAAACGTACATAAAGGTGTAATTTGGGATACATTTTCGGACTGAGAAACGTACCCCTTTAATTTCTATTGCCTTTTTAAAAACGTTAAACGAATCAAGAATGGACTTGTCAATTCTTTGAACGCATCCGTTAACATAATGCAAAAACGTATGTAAAACACATCGTCTGAATAACGAAACATATTTTACATTAAAATCAATATAATCACACTTGAACATTGTTAAATAATATGGGGTGTTTCTCTTTTAATAAAACGACCCATTTAATATTTAACAAACGCCGGGTGAACATACCCTGTTCCTCACCCACTTTTTTGCCACTTGGAAGTGGCCAAAGACGTTAAATGTTGCAAATTTGATAAATTCCCACCGATGTGTTCTTGCAACCAGGGCTGTGGAGTCGGAGTCAGTATCCATTTTGGTGGAGTCCTTATAAAATGGAATGACTGAGACTCTACAAATATATAATACATTTGGTACAGTTACTTCAATGCAGAGTGCGCTGAATATTTTTTCAGAAAATTGTGGAAAAATTATGAAATGTCCTATAAATGCCTGTTCTATTCCTGATCTAGGCTTTTAGATGAGGGAATGTTTTGCTGACAGGGGGGAAAATAGGGGGGGGGGGGGGGGGATTTAAAAAGGAAAAGGGTTTTTTTGGGGGGTGGGTGGGGGGGTTGTTTTTTTTTTTAAAAAGGTTTTTTGGAAAAAAATTTAGAGAAATGTAGAAAAGGGGTGGGGAAAAAATTTAAAAGTGGTAGAAACCTAAAAACCCTCACAAGAAATTTGGTCAACAAAAGTTTGTTTCAAACCCTGTTGCAAGGGAAACTGCATATGAACCTAAAAAAGCAAGGCAATTTTAGGTTTTCAATTTTTATACCAGAAAAAGGTTCCCAACAATGGAGATTCCCAAAAGGGCAAGGGGAAAAACATAAACAACCCCAAAAAAAAAAAAAAACCCACATGCCCCCGCCACCCGGAAAGGGCATTGGGGGGAGGGAAGGTTCTGCCCCGGGGTGGGAATATCCATTGCCCCGATCTTGCAAAAAAGAAAGAGGGCTTTTGTGATAGCAAGATTGACCCTTATTCCAAACTTGTGCAAATTTATTTTTATCAGTAAGCTTTAGGTAGAAATAAATCAAATTTCCCAAAACATTTGAGAAGAAAAGGGGAACAAGCCAAATCAGAGTAGGCCATGCAACCAAACACTAGCAGCGCCGAGTTCTGCAATGATAAAGTGGGATGGGCAAATTTTACCCCCCCCATCCCCCTCCCCCCCCCCCACCCCGAAAGAAAGGGGGAAAGAGGGGGAAAAGTACCCTGGTGACCTTAGGGCCCTTAAAAAACCCTTTTACAAAAAGTTGCGTACACGAAAACTACATGAAAGAAGGACATAAAATCAGAAGCCCATATACGAAAAACACAACACAACCTCACATATATGGGGAAAACAAAAAAGGGCAACAAAAAAAAGGAAAAAAAAAAAAAGGGGGGGGGAGGGGGGAAGGAAAGTTCAAAATGATGCATATCGTACTCGGAAGTGGCAGAGGGTATAAGGGGGATCCTTGAAGGACACCCAGCTGTCCCCCCATATTTTGGGGAACCGGTGTGTGTTCAGGAGTTCAGCCATCTTCCTCCATTTTTTGCAAAAAATTTAAAATTTCAGAAACCACTTTTCCCGTGACGGGGGGGGGATGATTCCATCCCCGGGGAATTACAGTCTTAGCGGCTTGGATAGATTTTAAGAAGAGATTTTTGTATTTGTGACAGGGTTTGGGAAACATAAAGGGAGAAGTGCCTTGGGGTGTTTTGGGAAATTTAGATCCCGTAGCCTCCTTGATCCTTCCAGCATGCTAACCAAAAAACTTTTGAGAGGGAATCCCCCACACATGGAGAGAGTGCCCCCATCCTTCCCCATCTCCCCCAAATATCCGAAACTGTGGGAAAAATTTTGTGCAAGACAGAAGGAACCCTGTACCAGCCGATAGAATTTTAAAAAGGTCTCCTGTGTTTAGAGGAATCATTGCCCGTGGGTTAGTGAAAACAGTGTTCCATTGTTCGGGAGTAAAGAGAGACCCAATTCCCTTTCCCGCGCTGGCAAAAAAGGAGGAATTTTTTGTGGAAAAGAATTGTTTTTTTAATATTTTTTACATGAAAGACAGGGAGTGTCTCGGCTTTTGGGGAGAAATCTGCCTTCTCAAAAAAGTAAGGGGTCTGAATAGATCCACGCGATGCCTCATTTTTTGAAAAAAATGTGAGGTTGAGGAATTGAAAAAGGAGCGCGACTAAAAGTCGCCTTCCCTTAAGGGGTCTCACCCAGCGTTTAATTTTTCCCCTAGAAAGCTGTGCAAAAACGCAAAGGGGGATTTTTTTGTGCCCCCCGAAAACATTTTTACGAAACCCCCGGGGGAAAACAGGGTTGGGAGGATTGGAGGAGGGCCCCCCCCCGGGCTATGGGTTATAGGACTCCTGCATGAAAAGAAATAATGTATGCCTGATACAGAAAGAAGCAGAAAAACTCATTTTGGAGGGCGGGGGGACCAGATCCAAGGGAGAGCCGCCCCCCCGGGGACTAAGATCCTCCGCCGTCTCACCCATAAAGGTTATCCCCGGGCTGAGACCCCGCTAAAAAACGGCATAGGCCCCGGGAGGTAAAAACAGTTTGCATCCGGGAGGCCCCGTGCCCCCAGACTTTGGGTTGAAAGCGTACATAGCAACCCCCGCCCTTCGGGGGGACCAAACAAAAAAGCTTTAAAGCATGTCGCACCTTTCCCCCAAAAAGTAGCCGGAATGTGTAGGGGGAGCTTTGGGAAAAGGTACAAAAATTTGGGAAGAATAGTCATCTTGAGCAGGTTTCCCGCCCCAAACCAAGATAACTCCTTTTTGTTCATTGCTAAATCTCTTTTGATTTTGGCAAAAAGGGGGAGGAAATTGTTAGAAAAGTTTTGAGAGGTTCCCTATATGTATCCCCCAAAAAGAAATGCCAGTTTCCGGCCATTAAAAAAGAAAATTTGGGTTTTAAGGGAAGCTCGGTCCCGCGGGGCTGAACCTAGCCCCAATGCCCCTGATTTCGAGAAATTTATTTTAAAAATTAACCGGGTCCGAAAAAGTAAGGGCCAAACAGGGCGGAAAGGGGGGATGTGTGGGTTGGGGGGCATATACCAGAGGTTTTTGCAAAGGGGTGACATTTGTACTCCCCTTTACCCCATCTGATTCCGAGTATCGGGTTGGCCTAATGGTCACATCAGATTCTCCTAACAAAAAAATACAAAAAAGGGAGACAGGGGGCAAACCCCGCTCGTCCCCTTGAAATGGGAAGAGGGGCAGTAAGGTACCATTGACCTTGAGGGCAAGGGCGCGCGTACAGAGCCCGTACTTAGAGAGAAAGGGAGGGGGCCCCCCCATTGGAATGGTCTGGGGGAGGGGGAAGGCCCCGAAATGCGATCGAAGCCTTCTCTGCAAACCGGGGTAGAACCCTAAAGGTTTTTTTTTTGTACGGCATTGAATGATATCGGGTTTTTCGTGTTATCGCGCCCTTTTGCCCGGGACAAAGCCCCCTGATCCGGGGTGATAATGGGGGTTCTGGAGGGTTTTTAAATTGTTAGCGGTCTTTTGCATATATCTTTGATAACATTTTTAAAAGGAAATGGGGGATAGTGCCCACAGGGGGGGGTCCTTTTTAGGTTAGGAATGGAGCAACATGCGCTAGCATGGGTTGAGGGGGGGGAAGGGGAGTCTATCGGAGGAATTAAAAGCTTCCAGAAGTAAAGGGGGAAATGGTTCCCGGGGAAAGGGTTTGAAAAACTGAGCCGGGAAAACCCTCCCGGGCCCGGGGGTTTACCCCCGGGAGATCCCTAATGAAGACCTTACCGTAAGGAGAAAGGGTTTTCCCCCAATTTTTTACAAATTTAGGGTTTTTAGATAACGGGAAGGGTGAGGGTAAATCCCCGGGTGGTGTGGGGGGGGGGGGAGGGAATTTTACATTTTTGATAGAAAAACGTGGAAAGATTGGGCAATCTCATCTGTTGGTGGACCACAGAGTTTGGCAGTTTTTAAACGAAGGGAGAGGACGCACCATTGGTGCGAACCCCCTGGCAAGCTCCGGGCCACTTTTTTGCATACCCTAAGGAATTACTCGGCAAACTTGTATGAGTGACCCCATGATGCCTCCAGAAGGCGTTTCACCCCAAAGCGGTCGTAACTCACGGAGAATGGTGGGGGAGGGCACTTTTATGCCCATTTTGGGCAAAAACCGGCAAGAGTTTTTAAGGTTTGGGGACCTATCCCTTTTTAAGCTAGTGCCTGCTTGTCAGCACCCCCCCTAACACAAAATTTAAAGTGTTCCCATTGGGGGCACCCCCGGGATAGGGTCTGTTCTGGCAAGATATAAATTGGGGGATGGTCCCCTCAATCTCCCCACCAAAAAGCGTCTAGGAGGAGGGGTATTCGCCCCCAGTTTAATCTTTATGTAGAGCCCGGGAAGCTGAAACCCGTAAGAATACGGGAGCATGGTCGGGCCAATGATTTGAATGGAAGGGACCTCAAACGTTTAAACGAAGGATGAAATTAAAAAAAAAATAAAAAATCCAGAAAATCACATTTTATGATTTTTATATAATTTGCATTTTATTGCATGAAATAAGTATTTGATCACCTACCAACCAGCAAGAATTTGGCTCTTACAGACCTGTTAAGTTTTTCGTTAAGAAGCCCACTTTTCTCATTACCTGTATTAATTACACCTGTTTGAACTCGTTACCTGTATAAAAGACACCTGTCCACACAGTCAATCACACTCCAATCTCTCCGCCATGGTCAGGACCAAAGAGCTGTCACAAGGCTGGGATGGGCTATAGGGCAATAGGCAAGCAGCTTGGTGAGAAGGCAACAGCTGTAGACGCAATTTTTAGAAAATGGAAGAAATACAAGATGACTGTCAGTCTGAGAAAGGTCAGGAATCAGCCCATAACTACATGCAAGGACCTGGTCAATGACCTAAATAGAGCTAGAGCCACAGTCTCAAAGATTACCAGTAGTAACACACTACGCTGTCATGGACTAAAATCCTGCAGGGCAGACAAGGTCCCCCTGCTCACGCCAGCACATGTCCAGGCTCATTTGAAGTTCACCAGTGACTATCTGGATGATCCAGATACATAGGAGAAGGTCATGTAAGATGAGACCAAAATAGAACTTTTTGGTATCAACTCCACTTGCTGTGTTTGTAGGAAGAAGGAAGATGTGTACAACCCCAAGAACATCGTCCCAACCATGAGACATGGAGGTGGAAACCTCACACTTTGGGGGTGCTTTTGTGCACAGGGGACAGGACGACTGCACCATATAGAGGGGAGGATGGATGTGGCCATGTATCGTGAGATTTTGTCCAACAACTTCATTCCCTCAGTAAGAGCATTGGAGATGGGTGGTGGCTGGATCTTCCAGCAGGACAATGACCTGAAAAACACAGCCAGGGCAACTAAGGAGTGGCTTTGTAAGAAGCATTTCAAGCCAGTCTCCAGTCTTCAAGCCAACCTAGCGAGTCTCCAGACCTGAACCCAATCGAGGTAGCTGAAAATCAATTTAGCCCAGCGACAGCCCCGAAACCTGAAAGATCTGGTGCAGATATATATGGAAGAGTGGGCCAAAATCCCTGCTGCAGTGTGTGCAAACTTGGTCTGGTCAGGACCTGCACCAAATATTAAGTTCTGTTTTTCTATTGTATCAAATGCTTATTTCAATAAAATGCTAATTAGTTATTCAGAAATGATACAATGGGATTTTCTGGATTTTTTTAGATTCTGTCTCTCTCAGTTGAAGTGTTCCTCCAATTAAAATTACAGACCTCTCCATTTTTTGCAGGTGGGAAAACTGTACATGCTCAGTAGTGAAGCTCCTCCACTACGGATCAGAGGAAAAAGTCACTGGGAAGGGATTCCTGCACTCATCTCAGAACCAGGGCTGTGGAGTCGGAGTCTATGTCCATTTTGGTGGAGTCTGAGTCAGAGGTTTGGCTTACCGACTCCGCAACCCTGCTTGTAACATCATACATATATTTTGTTTCAAAGATGAAGGCTCTGTTCAAACTAGTGTTAGGGTTGGTTTGGTTTTATTTTATTATTTGTAATAAGTCAAGAAATCTCTGACAAAATGATCCTATTGGATGTGTAATACCAGTTTATGCCCATGAAAAACCATGATGCCAGTGTGAACGGATTTTAACGTTATTTAAAATTATTTTCCAGCAATTTTCTTACCTCCCTCCCTTCACTCACATTTTCCCCACCCTTGGTTGAACTTCATGGACATGTTTTTTTTTTTCAACTGTAATGTGTAAAAAAAAAAAGCTATGTAATTGGATTGTCCACTTCATAATTTCTGTATATTATATGAAATAATACAATTTTCTAATATACATTTATTAAAAATTCTGCTAGTGTAACATTTTTATACCAGTGCAGTCAGCCCAATCTAAATAAAAAATAAAAAAAAGACTGCCGTGGAGTAACTATTGAAAAAACAATTACTCCACGACAGCCATGTTTACCATGCCTGGTTACAGCAATTTATTGAGGAGTAAAAAGTCTCCAGTATTACTACCTCCAGCAGCGTCTTATCATGTGACCCTGGGAACAGTAATGTATGGAGGAGTATAACTTCTCCAGTATTACTACCTCCAGCAGTGTCTCATCATGTGACCAGCACACAGGTCATGTGACCCTGGTATCCAGGTTACAGTAGTGTATGGAGGAACAGAACTTCTCCAGTATTACCACCTCCAGCAGTATCTTATCATGTGACCACCACACAGGTCATGTGACCCTGGTTAAAGGTAACAGAAGTGTATGGAGGAGCAGAACTCTCCAATATTAATACCTCGAGCAGCAACTTATCATGGGACCACCACACTGTCCATGTGACCCTGGTATCCAGGTAACAGTAGTGTATGGAGGAGCAGAACTTCTCCAGTATTACTACCTCCAGCAGCATCTTATCATGTGATCACCACACAGGTCATGTGACCCTGGTATCCAGGTAACAGTAGTGTATGGAGGAGCAGAACTTCTCCAGTATTACCACCTCCAGCAGCGTCTTATCATGTAACCACACACAGGTCATGTGACCCTGGTATCCAGGTAACAGTAGTGTATGGAGGAGCAGAACCTCTCCAATATTACTACCTCCAGCAGCGTCTTATCATGTGACTACCACACAGTCATGTGACCCTGGTATCCAGGTAACAGTAGTGTATGGAGGAGCAGAACTTCTCCAGTATTACCACCTCCAGCAGCGTCTTAGGGCTTGTTCACATGACGTGTTGGGTCCGGTTTTTAACAGAAGAAAACGGATCCAAAGAGAGCTCTCTCTTTCTCTCTCTCTCTCTCATATCACACTACACATTGTTAGATGCGTTTTTTCGGATCTGTTTTGCTTGCAAAAAAACAGATCCGAAAAACGTTGTGTGAACAAGCCCTTATCGTGTCTGTGGAGAAACGCCATTCTTCTCTGTCTTATCTTTCTGTGTTTTTTTTTTTTTTTAATATATATAGTTAACATTATTTTCATGACATCCCACATAGAGACAGCAGTTATACAACTAAATTAACACAGTGAAGAAATTGCTGGAATTACCATATTTATAATAATTATTCCACCATTTTTCCTAGTCAGTCACATGATCTTGCTGCTGAATGCCAGGAGGTAATGTAACTGACACCATATTTTGTCCCCAAAGTCCATAGAAGCCATTACTATGGACAAGGATGTGAGCTGTTCCATTTTTTGCTTCCAGATCGGGGCTAAATCTATTTGTATAAAAGAGTCAAACAAGCAGCATTTTTAATGCATTTATATTTGACAATTGTATGACTTCCTATGATTTACATAATAATAAAAAATAATATAAAGTGGAACAACCGCTTTAACTAAAGTTTTTTTTGTTCTATTATCAGGTTTGAGTTCAATGTGTCGCTGCCTGATCTCCAAAGGCGAACACTTGATGTTGCTGTAAAGAATAGTGGAGGATTCTTATCTAGAGACAAAGGTTTGCTTGGAAAGGTGCGTTCTCCTATATTCTGATCACTATGTATATCTGATGTATAAGCAGTATTGATGTGTCAAGACAAAGAGAGGTTGGGAATACCTTTATTTAAATTGAAGGTTGGTTGCATTATTAACTGGGAATCTGAGTTAGTGCTTTACGCTGCAGCTCTGCTTGCTCTGAATGGCTCCAGTGATGATGGAGCATGACGACCAGCTCTCCTAGTTCTGTTAGCCCACAGTAGGGTCAAACTTCTTGCTTCTTTGGGTTTGATTTTGTAAAGGTCATACATAGTCCTGTAGACCCATAATAGAGCAGACGTTGCCCAGCATGGGCTACATTTTGTCTTCTTCCCGGCATATACATATTTCCTGTGGGACAAATTAACATAGTACCCTACGCTACTGAGCCCCGTAAAATAAGTATATGCACCACAAAATAGAGCAAATGTAGCCCACCCTGGGCTGCGTATGCCCTATTATTCCCTATGAGTATGGCAAGGTTGCATTGCGGTATCCGTGGGGGTATCTTTTTTTTATGGTACCCCGATACCTGCAATGTATGCAATATTGTAGTGTGAACCCACCCTTATCTTCAGTTGGTCTCGGATGATGATTTTTTTCATTCTACTACATCAGTTTTTAGCAGATTTCAAAACGCAGGTAAGTATCCACCTTTAACCTGTATTCATTGAGATCCTAAGCTCCCCCTACCGGTGGCAGCAAAGAACAAGAAATGTAACATTTAAAGAGGACCTGTCAACCTCTGACACGTCAGTTTTAGTAAATACTTGTTTTCTCTGTCATAGATCTGTTCTGTATTCTCTTCTCTTATAACTCTGTGTTGTGCTGTTCCTCTGTTATTCCTTCTAGAAATGTATTGCTGAATCTGTCAGTGGCTGTCAATGAGCATTACCATAAGGGCGTGTCCCCACGGCACAGGACAAATACCAGTCGGTTTATCCGACCGGTATTTGTCTGGTTTTCGGGCCGTGCACACGGCCGCAGGGGGATGGCCCTCCACCTTCCCATTGACATCTTCATATTCCGTCCAAAAACCGGACGGAAAGCCCGTGCAGTGGGGACTGCTGGGGACGGGTTTTCCATAGCGGCCTGTGTAAAAGTTTGTGGCCGGTTTTTCAGACTGTTTGCAAACCCACAAACAGTCTGTAAAAAAACGGCCGCAAACCGGTGCCGTGGGGACGTGGCCTTACAGTTTTCAGAGAGATATGTCCTGGACCAAAATGACTCCGCCAGCATTGATTGGATTGTACAGGGACACACCCTTAGTGGGTGTCACCCAGCTTACAGATTGGTAATGAATTTCTAGGAGGAGCAACAGGGAACTAGCACAAGATAGAGATCTAAGGATTGATGCTCCAAGATTGTTACCTCATGGGGAACACAAGTATTTACTAAAACAGACATGTTAGGAATGGCCACAGATCCTCTGAAACGTTGCAATTGGCTTAAAGCTTAGAATTAAAAAAAAAACAAAGCTCCAACCACTATAAAGATATATTAAGAAATTAGAACACAATTTTGAAGGCATTAAAAAAAGAAAGAAAATAAAATGTTGTTTAAGGGTGTAGCTTCACTTCGAAGTCTGAGCTGTGTTAAATACCATATTATATAACCAATTCATTTTAGATGTAGAAAAGATTTGCATTGCTATTTGCATTATTTTTTTGCTTTCATTTTTTTCAGTTATTACTTGATCTAAGTTCAGAAGAAGTTGCCAAAGGATGGACACAATGGTAAGACGGAAATTAAGGAAACTAAAAATATTGCAGAGTCAATATGTCTGTAAATAGTTTCTCACATTTTGATAGGATCTTGATTATACATAGACATTGCACATCTCTTTCTGTAGAGGGGACGAGCACAGATAGCTTCTGCTGTACTTTCCTTCTCTTTTGGCAACCGAGGCTCAAAATAGACTTGAAGCGATATACTCCAGCTTGCTTAAACGTAGCGAAATTAGATGTCTTGCAGCTACTTCTTTAAAACATAGGAATTTATTCAAACTTCATTAAAACATAGTGTTCTAGGATAGGGGGGATTGCGATACAATACCAGTGCATGCGTGCAACCGCATGCACTGGTATTATATCGCAATCAACCTATCCTATAACACTATGTTTTAATGAAGTTTGAATAAATTCCTATGTTTTAAAGAAGTAGCTGCAAGACATCTAATTTCGCTACGTTTAAGCAACCTAGTGTATATCGCTTCAAGTCTGTTTCCTGTTATTCTCCTGAGCTGAAGTTGACTGGGAGTCTCCGTGCTATGCAAGCTGTGAAACACAAGGTACTTCAAGATCCTCTATATTGGTGAGCTGACAAAA
Source organism: Phyllomedusa bahiana (assembly GCA_025379985.1). Lineage (NCBI taxonomy): Eukaryota > Metazoa > Chordata > Amphibia > Anura > Hylidae > Phyllomedusa > Phyllomedusa bahiana. Next base: position 27,299 of record JAODAL010025006.1, read on the forward strand.
AATGTTCTATATACATGAGGCTCAAAATAGTGTTCGTTTTCACATTAAAGAGAATCTGTACTAGTAGGGTATGTTCACACGATGTACTGCGGCGCGTACAGTACCCGCCACAGTACATAGTGTCTTTCGAGAGCTCGCGCCAGCAGCCCGTCAGTCCCATTGGCACTCATTACTCGCGGCGCGTATTCTCCGCAAGTAATTGACATGTCACTTATCTCCCCATGCATACAATACGATCATATTGTACAAGTGGGCAGAGGAGGCGTAATCCATAGTTCTCTATGAGAACTATGGATTACCGTAATTTCGGCACGCATCTCGCAAATACGCAGCAAAATGTGTACCGACATTACCCCGTGTGAACATAGCCTTATGAATAATGTAACTTTTATAGTCCTTCCTGAGCTGAACGGTAAATTTGCAGCACAGCTGCCAGTCCTTTCTGCACGCTGCCATGGCACGTGTCAGCTGTCATGTATTGCTGCCTTTTTGATGCAAATACTGGTTGTTTGGCCACTTATATGCTGCAGTCAGTAGGGTTCATGGTATATAAGTGGTTGGAAAGTGGTTGTTGGAACATGGTTCCCTGTGTCACTTCATCAGAATCACTGCAATGTGATTGCAGGTTGCTAATTGGACTAATCAGGTCTAATCAGGGTCTCTAAGTCCTCCATCAGTGTTCAGAATTTAGTTGCATATATGCACTGCTGGTTGCCGTCTCTCCTGCACTTGTCTTTTCACCACATTACCAGTACAGATTATCAACCCTTAGAAGTTGATGATCGTTAGACTATGTCACCAGCGTTGTGATGGGTGTGGTTCCCACCTCTGAAACCTGCACCTATCCCAAAACCTCTCCATTTTCAATGGTCAGGACGGAACTATCCCATTTTTGCACCACTTGCCTGTACTCAGAACTACCATTAAAATCAATGGGAGAGTTCCAACCACCTTTCCATGCACAATAGAGAGGTTTCATGGCCTGTACTCATAAAAGGTGTGTTTCCTATTGATATGCCATCAATGTGGATGGTGGAAATATCTCTTTTCAAATAACAGCAAGCAGAGATACTGAAACCTGTAAGGACCTGACAATTATATAACTTTGGTTTAGTTTTAAAGTGGAACTCTAGACTTTTTTTTATTCTTTAACAGAGAACATTCATTAAATGTTTAGAATATAACTTAAAATAAGAAGGTTACTAGCACTTGCACTCAAAGTTTAAAGCGGATCATCAATCATAAATTAAGAATTGTATGTTGTATGACTTATAATACACTTCATAAGGGCAAACCCATCTTATATTGCCAGATAATATAATCACTTTAAATTTGTTTGGGTTGTTACCTCCAAGATTCGCACTAACCCTAAAAACATAGAGATGGCAGCATAGGTGGAAAGCCGCATCCTCAACACTGTTGAACCTCTGTACATCAGTGCCTAGCCCCCTGCTGTGCACAGTGCTGCAGCATAGTCCCATTCTAATGTATGGATCTGGCTGCAGTTCCTATACAGCAATAATCCTTAAAGGGGTTTTCAAACGAAGTCAAGTCTAGTGGCATGGTCAGGTCTCTGCTATCTGTGAGCCGACCGTGCATGAGAATGAAGAGGGCAGCGCTTGCGGCCATACACCTCCGTCACATCTATGGGATCTCCTGAATGTAGCTGAGTGCATCACTATATTTGGAACTCTCATACAAATGAATGAGGAGGATGTCCACAAGCGCTGCCATCTTCATTCTCATGCCTGATCAGCTTGCAGCTGGCCAAGACCTGACCGTGCCACTAGACTTTTTTTGTGATGACCCCCCTTTACATTACCAGTGTAGTTCATCAGCAGCATCCTCATTTCTGAGCACCAGCAGCAACACGCATCTGGTTTCATTCACACTCCGGTAACTGACTGTAAAGCTCCAGCAGCAGAAATAGCCCTATACTGTTTCCTAGACTTATATAGCGGGCAGGAGGTCTCACTGTGCTGCTCCTATTGTATTCAATTGTAGTTTTGCAGCAGAGATTTTCTGTTGGATACAGATGCCCAAGAATCATAGCACACGGCTTTATCTTCTGCTGGAGCTTCAGAGTCAGGAGGAGGATGCTGCAAAGTGAACACTTACATGACAGGGTTGGCCATACCTTATTACAAGATGTCCTACTCACAGAAGGCCTAGAAAAATCAGCTATAACTACAACGCTAATGATTACAATTTAATGAAATTTGGTTAAAACGTACTTTACTCAGTGTTGGTCATTAGCGCCTCATAAGCTCCTGTGCTTTAAAAGTCCCCTATTTGCGGTAAAGCACACCTGAACTGAATGCCCTATATTGCTGAAGCCTCTAGTAAGCATTTCCAGCATCACTGCATTTCTTGCACTATTTTTCTTTTAAATACTAGTTTATTTCTGTAAACTTTCCCCTCTAAAAGGCATCACAAAAAGAGGTCCGATGGAGTAAAATTAGGCGACTGCTGTGGCCAAAGTCCCTTACAAAGTAGTCTAGCCCCTCAAAAATAGCCAGACTAGCCACCTGGAGTGACTGTTCTGTCTCCCTTGCTGATGACTGCCGCCATGTAGATAGCAACAGTTGGATTAAAGGAGTATTCCTATCACATTGACTAGCTTTAAACAGGAAGACAAAGATAAATAATATTACCAAATACATTGCTGTTGTGATTTTACTTCATTTCAGCAGTTCTTATCTTCTAGTTATGTACACAAGCTTCTCTAGGTTACTGACCACCTCTCCCTGCTCTAGATCCCTAGCTGGGGTGGTGACGTCACTCCATGCTGTTTCTTACCAGCATCACAGGAGCTTGTTTAGGTTTCCTACTGAAAATTTTTAACCCTTTACAATTCTCTAGCCTTCTGCCCTAGTGTTACAACCCTTCCATTACCAATGTTCTTCTAACAAGCTCAGCTAGAATTAGCAGTCAGTCTCTGCTGTAGAACCACTCATCACCTGAACAGGAGCTATGAAGAGCAGGCTCTGTGATACTGCCAGATCGAAAAACCCCTTTAGGGGCTCCTGATCCTCATTGAGTAAGTTTAAGTTTTGACCATATCTAATTTAAAGGGGTTGTCTCACTACACTGATTCATCTCACCTCAGTCCTGTTTTCTTAGTTTTATTTTGAATTCAGGGATGTGTTTACTGGCTTTTACTAGGCTGCAGTAGAAGCCAGGTCTTTAGGTATAGCGACCAGCACTGGCAGCCTATCAGGATAGATCAAACAGGTCTGTAGCTATAGTGACCTGAGGAGCTGATGCAGCCCATACAAGAGGGGATATCTTGGAATAGGTAGGACACTGTTAATGGACATATATTGCAAAGTGACTTGTTTTTGCAAGATCTTTAACATAAAAGCAGCAATCCTTGTAGTGAGACAACCCCTTTAAATATGTTCAGTAGTCTTTTTGGGCCTCCAGTGAGTGGGACATCCTATATAAATTGAAAAAAAAAATGATGTGTATATTATATAGATGTGTAAAAATGTTTAGTACGTTTTCTGCTGAATCACCTTTAACCAGTGCATACTCTGTTTCTTTAAGGTATGAATTAACCGAGGATGGAACGAGGACGTCTGTCTCGAACTGACCCATCAAACGTGTCACAGAGCTCCTTGTATCTGCAGCTACATATGACAAATGCATTGTGCTCACGGGATTTATCTATATATTTTTATACAGCCATTTATTTCATTACCCAATCTCACACTTATTTTTAACTCCTTTTTACATTGTTTTGCAGACGACTTTGGTAAATCCTGTCATTGAGCTTCATTAGCTACTCAGCTTTACCTTGTGTCTAATAATGTGCAATAGGGTGTTTTTAACTGCATTAAAATATAAAGTACGTTTATCCTTTTATAAACCCGGGAACGATGTGTCTGCTTACCGCAGGTAGAGTTTTGTACTTTGCCTATGTGCACCATGTAAATATGTACTTTTATTATATTTTATATTATTTCTCTGTCGGTTCAGTGTTCATTTAGTTCAGAATTTTAGGTTATACTGACATTCAGTTTCATAGGGATGAGCAATGGCAACTCCTCAAGCCTACGGATTAGTGTAACTCTTCATTGCTCTGAATTGCTGATCCTTTTAGCTTTAGGGATTACAACAGTGGTACGTTGTTTGCTTTGCTGTTTCCATGTTAAAATAATTGATCCCGTCCTTTGCAAGGATCTTGTTTTAATCAGATGTTCATACAGAGGCGGAAAGCAGCTGAAATTATGAGTGTCTCAAACGGTAAATTGGCATCGAGATGGAAGTGATTACTTTGGATGGCTGGAATGACCAGATTAAGTGGAATGCTTCCAATACAACTGAACCATTGCGAATGCCCATACACAAGGAATTATTTTGCTTTTTGTATTATTTCACAATTTAGCCTTCATTATAGTGACTATTTAACCCACAGGACTGCTAAGTGGAACTATCTCCCATTCATCTGCCATGCTGCATCAGAATACTGGTTCAGCCCTTTAAGTATTGTACATCAAAGTATATTATGTAATGTATGTTGCTGGGATCCAGCCATACGGGATATTTAAAGTGAATCTATATGTGCATTTATTGTATTTTTATAGGATCCCTATGTGTTTAGATTAGCGGAGAATAGGATTCCAATGCGACCCTCTTCTCTAGGGTATGTGGCATATTATATGGCAAACTGAAAGTGCACTATGTATGCAGGAGAGCTCTGAGAGATGAATGAGAACAAGCTATCATGATAACCTGTTTCCCCCGAAAATAAGACACCCCTGAAAATAAGACATAGTGCATTTTTTTTATTCAATTTAGAGTTTGGTGCCATGTTGTTTTTAGATAAATCCTACAATATTTTTAAAATATGTTAATGTTTTGTTCAAAAAATAAAATGGGGAATTATTGTTCCCTAAAAATAAAATACTCCCCTAAAAAGGGAATCTAAGGGTCGTCTTTAGGGCAAAAAATTTAAAATAAAAACCCCATTTTTTGGAAAAAAGGGTATTAATTAATGGTCTGATGATGACGACAATCTGGCCAACAGTGGGACCTCGTATGGGCAACTGCTTAGCCTTTTTGATGATCACATTCTAAAAAAAATCTCTTCGAGATCAGGTAGTCCTTCCACAGAGAAGGACTGAGCCCATTAAACAGGTAAATTAGAACATGGAGAGACCTCTCCAATCAGAAGAATCAACAGAACAGCTCACATGTATTAGCACAATGCAGGCAATAGAAAACTAATTTTTAAAAGGCAAAAAAAAAAACCACATTTATAAAATAAAATTAATCTTTAGTAGCTTTTATTATCACATTTAAGAACTGGGATCATGCAAGAAATTTTAACTTAAATGATTTTGCCTCCATTTTGAATAAAAATGTTAGAAAAATTAGAGGTACAGTAGGACCCCAAACATGTCTGTGGTTGCCATACATGTGTAAAATAGAATTCTGATGTTAAGTGATTTGTAGTACATGAGCCCTTATTGAGAAAAAATGAATTAATGAACAGGCAGTGGATGAGTACAGTCACCAATTGAGCCATGCTATCCATAGGCAAAATCATACTGCATCAAGTGAAGTATTCGGGGTGACAGAAAATTACAGCTTAGAACAGTCAAAGTTAAGTTTAAAGGAAAAAACAAATGTTTGGTTTAGGCCTGGTTCACATCTGCGTTAGACTTTGTTGTTTTATCAAAAAAAAATACCCGTAAAAGAAGGCTTGCCTATTGATTTCTGTGTGTTTTGTAGGATTTCAGTTTGGATCCATACCAATTTTCTGGTGGAAAAAAATTGCATAGCATGCTGCGCTATTGTTTCTGTGCAAAAAAAAAAAAAAATTGGAAATCCAATGGAAAGGACCCTTCTATTTTCTAACTTTAAAATCATCCGAAAACTGTTGCTAACTTTAAATTCAGGCAAGTTTTGATAGAAGAAAATAAATTTTTAAAGAAAATAAATTGATTTAAATGGAAACAAAAACACTGATGGTTGCACTTTCTTTTGCATCAGTTAATGACTCTTTTTGGATATAGATCAGTTTAAACACAAAGCTTAATGCAAATGTGAACCAGGCATTATCAAATAAAAAAAGGTATGTCAGGGTAGTGTCGGCTGGGCACTATGACTTTTAGATTCTGTATCAATTGCCGATATTTAGCATTTGCTTTATTTTCTTACAAAATACTAATTTTCCAGCCATGTCCAGTTAAAGATCTTTGTGTAGTGTTCCCTCAAATTACAATGGACTTAGTATACAATATTTTGTATATTTTATGTTACATTTGGTTTTAACAAACAATGTCCAAGACACTACTGATCTGCTTCACATGTGAATGATGGAAGATCCAACCAATTATCATACACATTTTACTGGTAAACCTCTGTATTAGTTGTCTAGTTGCACCTCTCTACAGTACATAGAGGTACTACATGTCCTGTACATGTTCTGGGATTGACAACGCCTCTGGGCACCAGCTGAGCATACCCAATTTTCTTTTTGTCTGGTACATGGTATGTAAAGTACATGATTCAAAGAAGCTCCTATCTTGAAAGTAGAAAGTGATTTCCACTGGTGGGCCCTAGGTACCAAGTCTGACACACATAATAGTCATTCTGAAACCAATTAATATTGCATGTTAAGGGAACACTGTATTGTGTCAGTCACGTAAACCAAAAAGATGTGCTATAGCCAATAGAAGTGATGTGCATCTTTAGCAATAACTTAGTGCAACCACTCCATCTCCAGCATTTACCTTCAGTACTGATTAGTAAATGAAAGCAGTGAACTAATGGTTTGCTTCGCTTTTTATTTGCACTAGGTGTTAAATATTTGGCTAGATGCATGTGCTGTGGATTTTAGAGCATCATTAGGGGGCTTTCACACAGAGCGGTTTTTCACTTGCAGTACTGCACGGCAATTAAACTGCCTTTATTACCAGCAAGCTCCTTTCAGTTATCTAAACTGTTTGGAATGATGTTAGGCTATGTTTACACGGCTTATTTCGGGCCTTATTTACTGACGTAATTACGTCCGCAAATATGTCCCGAAATACGTTTCAAATAATGAACAATTAGATTAGCATTGATTCCAGTGTAAAATACGCCACGTCGTTCACGAGGTGTATTTTCGCAACGTATTTGCGGGCGTAAATACGTCCGTAAATACGATCGTAAAATTAAGTCCCCTGTCACTTATTGAGGCGCATTTCGCAACGTAAATCCCAATAGTAAAGAATGGGAATTGTATTTACGACGCAAAATACGCGCCACACTTTGTAACACATATTTGAAACGTATTTCGGGACGTATTTGCGGACGTAAATACATCCGTAAATACGCCCCAAAATAAGCTGTGTGAACATAGCCTTAGAAGGGAGTAATCAATTTTTGTGTTTGAAGTCTTGCGGATTCTAAACACAATAATTGATTGCTCACTTGTTACACCTTTTCAACCAGTAGAGAGAACTAAAAGAAGCTTGCTGGTAAGAAAGGCAGTGTAATTGCTGTGCAGTACAAAAAGTGCACCAAAACTGCAGTGTGTGAAAGCACTGTAATTGCATTTTTTAAATGTAAGTTGAGATTGGAAATGAATGAATGTTGTGGTCAGGTAACTCAGATGATAATACAGGTACTAGTGAAGTTAATATGTTTTGTTAGGAAGATTACATGGATCTATTCAATTAGATAGAAGGGGAATTCTGTATTTTAATTCCATACCACTGTAAAGAATATACAATTCATGCAAGAAATGTTTAGTCGGCTCTACAATGAATAAAAAGTCTTTCTGTACCTTATTCAAGCGTAGCGCGGAGACTCCCAGGCAACTTCTACTTGGGAAGGCAAGGAAACAGTTTTCAAACGATGGTGTACTCCAGCTTGCTGCAGGTATCAGTGAGCGATCCGTGAGCAGAAGTACCCAGACGGTTTTCCAAAGATGGCGTCCGGTACGATGTGATGTCACAAACATAATAAACACTTGATGTTTTAAGGAAAAAGCTGAATGCCATCAGAATCTCATTACCTACAGCAAGCTGGAGTACTCCATCGTTTGAATGATGTAAAGATTTTGTTGAAATAATAGACGAGGGTTCCATTTCTCTCCCTCTTGACAGAAGCCACTACTGGAAATCTCTGTAAAGTTCTAACTTTTTAGTGCTGTTAACCGACAGAGCAGAATAGAGAAAGGCATTGGTTTCAGTGGAGCATTTCAACACTCTAGTTGCATTCTGACCTCTTCCAATGACGTAAATGTATACCATATCTACAGAAAACCATGAATTAACATCCAGCTGAGACAACTGCAGCAGTCACATCTGTAATTTGTCAGTACTGGGGGGTCCATGCCTGTATAGTAATTGTACTGTAGGGCAATATGCTAGTATCTGTATACTGTTGTTAACAGTATGTAGGCTTAATTAAGTGAGACTCGTAATTTTACAGTGCAGCACAGATGCAATGACCTTAGTTTGCATATGCTACCAAGCTGTCGAAAAAAGGATTGCTGGGAAGCCATGAATTATCTACTCTAACACAGAAGCAATAGAGATGCAGAGATTTCAGACCCAAATATGCCGAGAATTTTTATAATACAAAGCAAAGGCTTTTCATATTTTTTTTAACATAGCTCATATATTTGGGGGAGATGGCATATGCCTCCTCACACCTTAGTAATCTGAATAGATTTAAAATTTATTTTTTTCTTTTAACATACTTTTATTAAGAGTTGAGCAGTTTACAATAAGATATGTAAAAGGCATTAAACATAATTGTCATGGAGGAGAAAACAAGAAACATTTTCAAAACAACAGTTAAAATGAACAAATGAAACATACGTGGATATTAAGGCGGGATAATGAAGAGAGACAAACCACGTTTTACATGACCTAGATGGACAAGTCAGAAACAAGTTAATGTATAATATTGGGAGCAAAATGCTTGGAGTTCAACCATAAGTCCCAAAGAGATTTCTTCTTGTTACATACATATGGAGAGTCAATTAATCTTAGTTCACATGCACAGTTGAAGTTCACTCTCCTAATGACTTCAGCTAAAATAGGGGGCCCTAGAGTCTTTCCAATTAAATGCAATAGCTGTTCTCGCAGAAATGAACACATGGAATAGAACTGTACGGAAAGAGATAGGGATATCATTTAGGCCAATATCTAGAATAGCGAGTTCTGGTGTTAAAGTTAGAGAGAGACCAGTAACCTAAACAAGGAGAGAAGAAATCCAGAATTTCTGGATAACTGGGCAGCCCCACCAAACATGCAACAAAGTACCTTGTTGTCCACACCCACTCCAACATAAGTCTGACGAGCCAGGGAACATTTTAACTAAGCGAGAGGGAGGTAGGTACCATCTAAAGTGTATTTTGAGCATGGTTTCTTTGTGGTTTATACACTTTGACAAAGAAGTGGGAATGATTTGAGCTTTAGTCCACTGTTCTCTGGAAAATTTAGAGGATAGCTCTTTTTCCCACTTTATCATGGTGTGGGTTTTGGAATTAGATCCATCCGCTTGTATGCTCTGATACACCAAAGAGGTACCTTTTTCAAAGCCTTTTTTCTTCATGAGGAAGTTGTGGAAGTCAGAGGGTTTGGAGGGGGAGACGGGCCAATTCACAGAATGGAGATGTCTGATTTGTAGGAATTGGAAAAATGACGAACGGGGAAGAGAAAAGACGGTCGGGATACTAGTAAATGGAAGGAGAACATTGTCCTCATAGAGCTGTTCGACTGTGTGGGCACCTCGTTCTTGCCATGAATGGAGCGAAAGGGAGTCTGACCAACAGCTTAGGAGATTTAGAGGGATATCTTTCTTGGTCAAGTATATCCAGGATTTTGGTAAGACATATGCTGCCCACACTGTAAGTAAGTCAGAGACCGATGTGAGCGGGGAGGTTGGTAGGGGGGCTCCAAGCAACGAGGTTTTATTGTGGTGTATTAGTGGGCATAGTTTAGTTTTTTCTATACATAAACTAAAGCACCATCGGGATTGTATCATTTTGTACTGCAACAAGAATAAGTATGTGAACGATGTTTGGCTTGTTGCCCATAACAATCAGAATTCAGGTTTCAATGTCTAATGGTTGCAATTGGCAATAAGACCATGTTTTCTCTCAGTTTGTGTGAAAGTTTAGGAAGATCTGTCGCGGATATTCTCGTCAGTCCCTTGGCATCCAGCTTACAAATAACTCACACGAAACGGACCCTTCATACAAAGAAGGGGTCACAACACAACTGCTTTGTGATAGGGAGAAAAAAAATCACTATTTTAGATCTATTTTATAATGATTCATAGGAAATGAGCTAGGATACTTCAGTGCCCCCTATTGGATGCAGCGTTCCTCAGTTCACATATGACTTGTTGAGATTTACACTGTGAATGGGATTAGACCCAACCAGATATTCTTCTGCAGAACTCTGTGTAGGGGTATTTACCCTAATCACTGCAGAGTAGAATACTAGGCTTTAGGCTTATCTTCAGTGGAGCGACGAATGGTGTATAAGTCCACACACCTACATGGTGCCTCTCCCTGAAGAGGAACTATTTTTAGAGACATTCAGGGAAAATGTCTGCCTGCGTAACTGGTGGTTCATATTTACAGATTTTCTTTCCGTATTTGCAGAAAGAAGATCCACAGCAGAATACAGTAGTAGCAAAGTGAATGAGATTTTAACAATTCTTGTCCTTGCAGTGTAAATTTGTTCTGACATCTTGTGTGGATTTTCAAGCACACTGCACATTAGTTTATTTAGTGGATTAAATGCAAAACGTTCTGATGCCTGATAGGCCCTGCTAGATCATTGCATTTGGGAGCCTAATGAAGACCTCTATAGGTGCCATCTTACCACTCCTATTACACCCTGTCATAGGCCAGTATTTTACACTGGTCGTTCCATATATTACTATTGCAAAACAGTGTAAAAGCAATCATATCCACTGCGTGCCCTAAGTTTAAAAAAGTTCATAACCCTACTCCCTTTTGCCATTTTAAAAATAAATATAATTAGTATTTCCACGTCCGTAATTGTCCAATCTATTAAAATGACATTTATCCCATATGGTGAACAATGTAGAAAGTAAACTCTACGTCAAAACTGGGATTTTTTTCTTCCCTACAAATGTGTAATAAAATGTGATAAAAAAAAGCTGTATGTATCCCAAATGGTACCAACAAAAACTACAGTTTAGCCTGCTTAGATCCATAGGTGTAAAAGCAAGAAAAAAGTTGGTGGTTGCAACGTAAATTTTAAATTGAGTTTTATCTATTTTAGAGGTATTTAAACATAACAAAACTAACAATTTGGTGTCATTATGATCATACCGACCTGTAGAATACAGATAACATGTCATTTATACTGAACAGTGAGATCCTTAAGTAGAATCCCCCCGCCCCCTGAAAATGGCACAATTGGGTTTTTTCACGCCAGCAGACATTGCTGGCGTGGAGGGTTTAATGGGGTCAAAATCCACAACATAACCCAAATACAGATTTTGTGATCCAGATTACAAGAAAAACAAAAAAAAGCTTACCTGTCATGGCAAAGTGTCTGGTGTCCTGCTGTTCTCTGTAAGACCAGCTGCAGGTGTCACATCATTGCTGGGGGCCAGCTGTATGCATTGGGGCACCAAGGGAGAGCCAGGGTGGATGAGTAAAGTGTTTTAGACCTATGTTATGTATGTAACCCCCTCGAATGTACAGTGCCCTGGAATTAATGGCGCTTTAAAATAAATAATAATCATAATGTGCTGATGTTTTCCGTAGGCAAATCCGTACCCGAATCTGCATGATTTGGTGCACATATCCCTGCATAGATGGTTAGCAGCAAATCCGCTACAAGTAAACATAGCTGTGCAGTATGATCAGACACCCCTGATTCCCTGTGATAACCTGCTGTGGGAAGAGAGCTCTGAGAATCATGTTGTAACTGTGGGTTAAAAGGGTTATTCCTCTTAATGTAAGAGATCTATGGGTATGTTCACAGTATATGCCATACATGTCTGACAGGTGCAGGCCCCACCTCTACTAGAATCAGTCCATCATCTTCAGGGTTCTCAGCAATGCAGTCATTCATGCTTTACAGAGTGTCTGCTCATTTGAGGGACAGAATTTCCCCATACCTGCATTGCTTTGTCATTTTAACTATTGTTTACACGATGCAATTTGTTTAAAACATTATATATTTTTATACATATATACTTTGTGATTTCACACAGGCGACATCATAGAACATTCAGTATGAATGAAGCTACATGCTTGAGCCCACTTTAAAGATGGTAATAAGTAGCTAGTAGTAGGTGTGATCTCTACCAGATTATGTTGTTGCAATCCGCTTACAATCATCTTTGTTTTTCATGTTAATCTAAACTTGGTTGTCCCCTTAAAAAAAAAAATTACCGTATTTTTCGGACTTTAAGATGCACTTTTATTCACCCAAACTTGGGAGGAAAATGGGGGAGGAGTTGTCTTGTAGTCCAAATGTAGGTACTGAAAGGTGTATGGGACGCCGCTAACAGCACTTTAGACGCTGAAGCGATGTCTAGTGTTTCACTCACCGCAGGGAGAAGCAAGCATGGACTGTGGAGAGGAGGCAGCTCAGTGTATACATGGTGCCAGGAAGCTGCAGACCACTGACCATAACATCACCATAAAAACCAGCAGCCTAGAGGAATTCACATAAGAGCTAAAGAAGGCAGCTAGTGACAGGGATAGACCAGGAACAGCAGAAAACTACAAGTCCCAGCAGCTTAGTAGCTACAATGGCTGAAAAGGAGGAAGTGTTCCCCAGTATACTGAATGCTGTGGAGAAGAATACAAGAAGTAAGAACATACACTGTATAATCCCTGCTGGAAGATAGCCCTGTGCGGTTATTGGGGCTTATAGTATAGGGTACAGATGTATAACAAATAGTGCATATACATTAGTGTGTATTATATACAGTATATGTGCACTATCTTTTGTCATTATGTACACTATACTATATACATATGCACTATTTCTTATACATATGTACACTATATTATAGGGTAGTATAGTGTATTTCTATATAACAAATAGTGTATATATATTATAGTATAGTGTACTAATATTAAAAAATAAAGTTTAATTACCCCTATTTTGCAAATAAAACAATTAAAAAGTTACAGATAATTGGCAGCGACACATTTGTACAATTTGATGTATTATAACAATTTATCCCGTACATTGAACACCGTAGAAGATTAAAAATAAAATCCAAATGCCAAAATTGTGGTGTATTTGGTCATTTCTTGTCCCCCAAAAAATGAAAGAAAAAGTGATCAAAAAGTCACATCTACACCAAAATGGTACCTATAAAAACTATACCTCAGCCCACACTTTTTGCTTCAAATTTTTTTTTCTTCTATTTTCCTCCTCTAAAACCTATGTGCGTATTATGGTCCGGTCTGTCTTATAGTCCAAAAAATAAGGGTACATGTAAATGGAGCCAAGTTCGGTAAAAAAAAAATGATACTGTTGCTCCTACTCCGGACCTCCCTGGGATTTGCTCCTCTTCACTTCTGTTTTCTCGCCCCAACACACTGGACAGGCTCATGCTGCATTTACTTACAATGGCGCGTGAACCTCTTCTGCATGTGAAGGTGAGGATCTGGAAGTAAAGAGGAACAGAACCTGTGGAGCTTCAGAGCAGCATTGAAAGCTATACTTTTTTTCTTACTCCTTTAAATGTAATTTTTTTTTTAAGTGGACAACCCCTCTAAAGAAGATAGAATAAGGAATTTCTACTACAGCAGATACAGATTGCAACCTACAAGCTCTTTGCGCTCTCAAAAAGATGGTAACCGAATAGGACTCATCTGCTGCTGCTTTATCCGTCTCTTGTACACTTGTATACTGCCGCTGAGAAGCTCTGACTACACCCGACTAGAGGAATCTTTGATATGTCGTTATATATTTTTATCTTGTGCCTTAAATTACTAAATGTATCCTCAAAAAAAAAAAGTTTACTGTATTGAAACAAAATTGATATTTTTGTGTATATAAGCAACGCCTAAAGGCGATGAGCAGTAGCCATATAAACAGAGCATGAAATCCAGATATGAATCAGTGTATCATTTGGATTAAAGAACTATAAATTGTATTTGTTTGATTTTTCATACTCAAGGATATTGTATAGTATAAACATAATATAGGCTCAATGGTCCAGTATATAACTGGAAAGTCTGTCTTAGAATACAGTATATGAGGTTGTGATAATATGAATTGTTTCAGATTTAAATTTGCAGAAGGTGGCCACGTTGTTTCATTTTAAATCTGGCTGTATTTAGAAGGGAGGTAATCCAACCAAAGACCTTTATGATGTACAGTGGAACCTTGGTACTAACCATATTTTCCAGAAGGCAGATTGAGTACCAAATGATATTTTTCCCATAAAGAATAATTTACATTGAATTAAAGTGGTATTCCTATTTCCTAGATGAGCTTTAAAATGTAGACAAAGGTAAATAAAGACTATTACCAAACACATTGCTCTGCTGATTTTGCTTCATTTTAGAGGTACAGCATTTCTCATCTCCTGCTTGTTTATATAAGCTTCCCTAGTTACTGGCGACCTCTCTGCTCTCGTAGCCTTGGTGAGGCTGGTGACCTCACTCTCTGCTGTGTCTTATCAGCAAAATGTAGCTTTCTTCTCATTCTTTGATCTTCTCTTTCTACTGGGAAAAACTGTAACCCATAGAGTTACTAATGAGCAAGCAGCTTTGTACCATCTTGTGAGGTCTGCAGAGCACATTATGTGCAAGTACATCAAAGATAATCACCAGTTAAGAATGTGTCTTGGTAGAATATAATAGAATATAACTTTTCATCAATATCATTGGGGGGGACACAGAATTGACCTTGGTTATACGCTGCTATTACTAAGAGGTGGCACTAAGCAGAAAAAAAAAGTGTAAGCACCTTGCAGTGTCTTATGTCCCAGCTGCATGCACTGAGCTTATCATTGTCCCTGTTTTCTCAGGTCTGAGTTTTTCCCAACCCTCTCTAAATCTTAAAGGGGTTTTGCCATGAAGTAAAATTGACGTGGGAAGCATGCAAAAGAAATAAACATTTTCACCATTCATTATTATTACAAATTCTGCACTGTTTTTGTTTTAGCTGCTCCTTTAGTGATCCATTATTTACAGCTCGTCTCCAGGGGATACAACCAGGGCTGAGAGCTCCTCAGTCCTTGTCAGACATGCTCAGATATCACCTCTCTTTTCAGGCAGCTACTGAGTGTTCAAACCCCAGGTGCCGTCATTCTACTCCCGTCCTCTGTACTCCTTAGTAATTAGTCAAACAGTGCAAATACAAAGAAACCTCAATGAGGGATGTGCATTGATAAAGAGAAAAAAAAACACAGGTTTGGTTCCTGCAGGGATTTGAACCTAGGACCCTTGTGCCTGGAAGCAAAAGCTTTACCTCTCAGCTACTCACAATGCTTTATATAAACAGACCTTTCTTTGACTAGAGGGAGGAAAGACCTGGTGATGTCATCCTGCTGGGTCACATGATATGCAATTCAAACAAATCACACAGGTCCGCTTCTCAGCACACAGAGCTGAAGAGCAGGATACAGGAGGTATGAAATGAGATTGCGGCAAAACCCCTTTAAGGGTTATGGTGTGGTCCTCATAGGCACGGGCCGTTATCATAGCAGCATTTCCCACCCCCCCCCCCCTTCCAAATCCTAGGGTATCTCCCATGGGTCCCTCTCTTAAGGTCTATGGGCTACTTAGACAGTCAGATTTTCAGCAGTTTCAAAGTACTAAAACCGCCGAAAATCCCTCCGTTTTTGTGTGCTGTGTAGACATAGCTTTCTGCAGGCATATGCCTTCGTTACCAATCGTTCTAGGCTTTTTTGTTCCCTCCCTTGGGGACTGCTTTTGGATCCCAAGGTCAATTCTGTGTCCCCAATGATAATGACCAGAAATAGGGATTTTTGTACTTACTGTAAAATCCTTTTCTTGCTCTGCTCATTGGGGGACACGGCTTCCACCCAGTTCATCAGTTTCTGCATCTGCTGGTCTTCACTGCATAGGTGGGTTCCATTTCTCAATTTTCACCCAGTGTTTTGCTAGGATTTTATGGTTTTTCCTACTGTTGGCTTCTCCTAGTTCCTCCTACTGCTTTTGGCAAACTGATTAGCTCAGTGCCTGCCGCTGTGATATAGGATGCTGGGAGGAGCTTACACTTTTTGCTTAGGGTGCTTTCACACAGCGCAGTTTTGGTGCAGTTTTAACTGTGCGCCAGTTATGTGCCTTTATCACCAGCAAGTTTTTTTTTTCACTTATCTAAGCTGTTTGGAAAGTGAATGATCAATTATTGTACTTGTAATCCACAAGACTTCAAACAGTCATTGATTACTTACTTGAAACACCTTTCTGAACAATTTAGACAACTGAAAGAAGCTGCTGGTAATAAAGGCAGTTTAATTGAAGCACAATTAAAACTGCACCAAAACTGCGAGGTGTGAAAGCATGCTTAGAGCCGCTTCCTAGTACTAGCAGCTTATAACCAAGGTCAATTCTGTGTCCCCCTAATAAATCCGCAAGAGATTTTATGGTAAGTACAAAACTCCGTATTTTTACTCACGAGAAGCTTCCTTTCATTACAAATACAACTGTGCTAGCTCACATTTATAGCCAAGCACCCTGCGTGAACAGGATAATTGTTTTTCACTACCTATCAGTAATGTCCCTGTAAGGCTATGTCTACACAGCAGATGTTAAAATGGCGTCCAAAATCCCTTACATGGAATATACGGGAATCCGACGGCAATAATGCAGGAGATGCAGCAGATTTGAAAATCTGGTGGATTTTTAAACCACCTGAAAAAAAATCTGTGCTGTGTAGACTATTTTGGCGCATTTAAAATGCTGAATCCGCTGAAACAGACCAAAATCCAGTGCTATGCAAACATAGCCTAATAGGCTCAGCTAGGAATAGGAGCTATTAAAGCTGAATTGTCCATCACTGCTGTAGACACACCCACAACCTGCACAGGAAATATGAGCATGAAGAGGCTGTGAAGAGTGGAAACAACTAAATGCAGACAACCCCTTTAACCTGTTCTATACCTACAGAAAATCCATATTTTATAATGCATTAAGGGGGTCAAATACTAGCTGCTTGGTCATACAGGCTACCGTTGGCTATATACTCTGTCATTCAGATGAGTTATTGCTATTAAAAATGTCCCCAAATGAGCATAATATTTACTATAGTTTTAGAGAAACTATTTGGTTAATTTAAATCAATGCGCCAACAGCCAAAGGGGAGTAACACTGCAGATCCGTCATTCAAGCTTTCAATGGAGACATGTTATCTTTGATACAGTCAAAAGAACAAAAGGTCAGCTTTTTTATATTAATTGATATTATAATTTTTTTTCTCCTGTATTATTTGCTTTATTATATATTCTTTATTATTTATTTATGTATTTATTCATTTATTTCACTGTATCATTTATGTGGGCTCTTTCTTGTGCATGGGTCTTATTTATGTTTCACATAATATATATGGGTTAAATAACGATAATATCTCAGTTCAGTCCTTGATTTAGGGATAACTTTTGTATGCCTGCCAGCCACCCTCGACATAGGACATCGTACTCCAGTTATGATATGTTTCAGCACTGTTATATATTCTTTAGATCTTTAGCTGGGTCTATTTTTCATCGCCAACCTTTGAAACATATATGTTCTTATCTATGTTTGCGCATGCTTGATTTCCGTTTGTGGCTTGCGGGCAGTCCTTTGCGTGCCGGCTCCGGACTTCATGGCGCTGCTGCGCATGTCCGGAAGTATATGCTAGCCGGAAGCCGCTTGCAAATTACACGCGGCTCCATGCTTGCCCTTACCAGCTCTAGACATCACAGTGCTTGTGCGCATTTCCGGATAGTACCTTTGACCGGATGCCACATATCCAATTGATTCCCTGCAGTGGAGCGTCCACAGCTGTCGAGGATGACATTCAGGTAACTCACCAATGATTTTATAGTGTGGGATATATGAGTGTTTGGTATACCTTGTCTGCATGCTATGATTAAGGGTGTTGTCTCACCCAAAACGCGTAAGCCGACTTTTATAGCTTGAGGCTACTTTTTGCACTAGGGAACGCGTGTCATTTTTTATCATGCTTTAAATAAAGTATCAAGTTTTATTGCATCCTCTCTGGCTGGTATCGCTGCATTAAACAAGCTTTGGAGGACTATCTCGATTACGCCCTGGACTCTGGCTGAATGCGTGCAGATTCCACCACAGAAGCTGGATTACGTTTGGGGTGAGCTGAACTTTTGTTCTTTTGACTGTATTTGTATATTGGAGTCTATGGTCGTGCTCCCCCTACCAGCTGGCATATTATAAACGGTTCCCTTAGTGCTATAGTTTGGGTGCATCAATATGACTGAACCACTAAGCAGGCAACAAAAAGCCCAGTTGGTCTTTCAAAATGTTAAAAGCACCTTGCCTCAAGTACCAGAATGTTCCCTAAAAGTCAAGGAACTGGAGAAACTAAAAGCACAAGAAATCCGGGTATGGTGGGACTCCACTACTCTGGAAAATTATATCCAACGTGAAATGATTCCACGAGGATTACGGATCAGGAAGATACCTACCACAGTCTTCTCAGATGAGTTCACTGAGGAATGGAATGGCATACTCAGTGCTTGTTCGCTCAAGCTTATGGCTTTGATTACTAAATATGAGGAGATTAAAATGCAACAGATAGCAAAGGACATGGAAAGCATCAAGTCCGACTTGCAATCCATAATGGACCCTACACAGTTTGAAACCATATTATCACAGGTAAAGGCGAGCTCTGTTAAACTGGAAGACTCCATTATTGAGATGAAAAAAATCCAAATTCCAAAGAGATCTTTTGGATTATGAGAACAATGTTGTGTATGACTGGAGCAGTAGAAAGTCTGGCACTTACACACCGAGATCCATTTTGAAGCGCAGGTCAAGACAATTTAAAGATGGTTCCTATCAAAGGAGAGTAAGCTTTGGGTCTACTAATTCAGGCTCAAATACAGACACTAATCCAGACTCTGCCGACGATTCCTCCGCTAATGCGTCTAATTTGGAACCCACCCCTCTGTTCCATCGCCAAAATAAGAATAAAAGCAATAAAAGGAATACAAAAAACGGGGTCGCAGGGGAGGCAGGAAACACCGAAACAAATACCAAGAGAAAAACCCAGCAGAATCTAGCCAATTAGTATCCAAGGCTAAGAAAGGACTAGATGTATTAAACCTATCCTCTGTCCAGTTGACCCAACAACATGAAAAAGTGCTGTCCTTAGGTTTGAATTTTTGTCTACGATCTAATTTTGAAGCATTTTCTACTATTAAGGACATTAATAAGTTTGTTCGGTTATTGACTCTCAGGCGCAATTTTTTCAATACCTCAGATGAATCAATGGAATCTGTTGATCATAATATATCTACGGACATTAATCCTGGAATAAATGAGTATAAGGACTTAATGTTCAGTGAACAAATGGCGATTACTGTTTTACATGATTTACAGGATTTGTCATTACAACAGATTTCTCAGAGTGAAGGAATTGTTACATTTCCCTGTTCCAACCCTGATTTTTATCCGGTTTGTTCCCGCACTCCAGCCATGGATAGGTTTCAAGCACTTGTAGAGAGGGATCTTAGGAACCTCTCTGAGAGTGTGTCCCCCAGTCCAAAATTCAGTAATCTCACTAGAGAAGAAAGTAAGGCATTGGAGGAGTTAAGGGCCAACCCGGATTTAGTCATAAAGATGGTGGATAAGGGTGGCACTGTCGTCCTTATGGATAGGCAAACATACATCACATGTATGCAAGACATGTTGTCGGATTCCACCACATACCGTAAATTAAAACGAGATCCCACGGTTGAATTCAAAAATCAATTGTCACTTCTTCTCAATGATGGCCTTGGCATCGGTGTGTTTAATCAAAAACAGGTAGACTATATATTGGTGGAGCATCCTACGATGCCCATCATGTATGGTCTCCCAAAAATACACAAAGATTGCGTCCAACCACCTATGAGACCGATAGTCTCGGGCATAGGCTCTCTTTTAGAGTGGCTGTGCCAGTGGCTTGACAGTCTCTTAAAACCGTTGGTCACCAGATGCCCAGGCCATCTCATGGATACTAAGGAGGTCTTGAAATGTTTGGGACATATCAACTGGGAGCAGGATATGGCCTGACTTACATGTGACGTTGAAGCGTTATATCCCAGCATACCCCATCAGGTGGCATTGTCGGCCCTTAGATTTCATTTTTCACGTTACACTGATTACACAACTGAATACTCTGAATTTGTTGTTGCGGTAGCGGAGTTCTTGATGAATCACAACTTTTTTTCATTTAACCAGATGATCTATCTCCAAGTAAGGGGTGTCTCTATGCGGGCGAAATTCTCGCCATTCCTGGCCAATTTGGTCATGGCATGGTGGGAGCACTTATATATCTATACCCCTGAGAATCCCTTTGTTGATTTTGTTTTTTGGTATGGCAGATACATTGATGACCTCCTGTTTATATGGAGGGGCGATGTATCTGCCATACCCCAGTTTATATTTTTTTTGAACAACAATGTCTTCAACCTGCATTTTTCCCATGCCGTGGATACAGTTGAAATACATTTTCTGGATCTGACCCTTGTTGGTATACCGGGACGTTGTGTTGAGACCAGGACCCATCGTAAGATTACGGCTGGGAACACGATTCTACACTCTAGAAGTTTCCATCCGAAACATGTACACAAGGCCATACCTATTGGGGAAATGGTTAGGTCTAAAAGAAACTGCAGTAATGATGGGGACTATCAGATAGAGTCTAGACATATCCAAGACAGATTGTCCCAACGTGGATATCCTTATTGGATGCTAAAATGAGCGCATAATATGGTGGGCTCTAAAGACAGAAATTAGTTGGTTTATCACAACAGGCAAAGAAATGGATCCACTGGGAATCAGAAACCTGTTTTAGTGTTGGATTACACTCCCCAATTTCCTTTAATTAAAAAAATCTGTCTTAAATATCTACCTATACTAATGGAAGACCCTACACTAGAAAGGATACTATCCGATGGTTGTCGGATAGTTCCTAGAAAAGCATGTACATTGGGTAATGTAATTTCCCCTAACTTAATATCAACTCATACACCACAACGTACTTGGTTAGCACAAAAGGGTTTCTTCAGATGCGGGGGACATCCCTGCCGTACTTGCAGGTATGTCCACACCACAAAAATATTTACTGATAGCCAAAACAACAAGAGCTACAACATAAAGAGTTTTATTAACTGCAATTCCAACCATGTAGTTTATTTGGCACAATGTACCATTTGTAACCTACAGTACGTAGGTAGCACCTCCAGAAAAATCAAGGTGCGCTTCCTAGAGCATCTCAATGATATATCTAATGTGTCTATTAGGAATAGATCTAACTTATCTAACCACTTTAGAGAGGTGCACAATTCCGATCCTAGTGGCTTGTGTATAATTGGAATTGAGAAGGTCTTTCCACCAACTCGGGGTGGAGATATTAAGCGAGTCCTACATGATAGAGAAGCTTTTTGGATTTTTTTCTTTGAATACGTCAGTCCCCCACGGTTTGAATTTACGGAGAGAATTAATGTTTCATTATTGAAGTTTATACGGTCATGTTATTGTGTATTACATTCTTGTGCATGGGTCTTATTTATGTTTCACATAATATATATGGGTTAAATAACGATAATATCTCAGTTCAGTCCTTGATTTAGGGATAACTTTTGTATGCCTGCCAGCCACCCTCCACATAGGACATCGTACTCCAGTTATATGTTTCAGCACTGTTATATATTCTTTAGATCTTTAGCTGGGTCTATATATCATCGCCAGCCTTTGAAACATATATGTTCTTATCTATGTTTGCGCATGCTTGATTTCCGTTTGTGGCTTGCGGGCAGTCCTTTGCGTGCCGGCTCCGGACTTCATGGCGCTGCTGCGCATGTCCGGAAGTATATGCTAGCCGGAAGCCGCTCGCAAATTACGGGCGGCTCCACGCTTGCCCTTACCAGCTCTAGACATCACAGTGCTTGTGCGCATTTCCGGATAGTACCTTTGATCGGATGCCACATATCCAATTGATTCCCTGCACTGGAGCGTCCACAGCTGTCGAGGATGACATTCAGGTAACTCACCAATGATTTTATAGTGTTGGATATATAAGAGTGTTTGGTATACCATGTCTGCATGCTATGATTAAGGGTGGTGACTCACCCGAAACGCGTAAGCCAACTTTTATAGTTTGAGGCTACTTTTTGCACTTGGGAACGCGTGTCATTTTTTAATATGCTTTAAATAAAGGATCAAGTTTTATTGCATCCTCTCTGGCTGGTATCGCTGCATTAAACAAGCTTTGGATGTTATCTTTGATACCTTTCTTTAAACCGAGATGATGATACATTAAGGGTGCTTTCACGTGGTGCGTTTTCTGATGCGTTTTTTGTTCATTTTTTTCTGCAGAAATGCACAGTAATTCATGCTGTGCATTTCAGCAAAAAAAAAATCATAAAACGCTCCATGTGAAAGCAACCTAAGGCTTTTTTCACATGGCTTATTCACGCCGTAATTGCGCCGTGTTTCCCGATGGGATAATTGACATGTCACGGGGAGAAGAGACGGAATACATAGTTTTCTATGAGAACTGTGGATTACCGTAATGACTAGGGCGGATTTCAGCCGTATTTCGTGCAGTACGGCGCAAAATACGGAACGAAATCTGTCCAAAAATAAGCTGTGTGAACATGGCCTATCCATGGCAGAGCCGTAGGGATTAGCAGGTGCACCTGTGCCACGATGCCTTAAAAGGGGTTGTCTCACTACATTGATTCATCTTACCTCAGTCCTGTTTTCTTGGTTTCATTTTGAATTCAGGTGCGTGTCTACTGGCTTCTACTAGGCTGCAGTAGAAGACAGGTCTGTAGCTATAGCAACCAGTGCTGGCAGCTTATCAGGATAGATCAAGCAGGTCTGTAGCTATAGCGACCTGAGGAGCTGATGCAGCCCTTACAAGAGGGGATATCTCAGAATAGGTAGGACACTGTTAATGGACATATATTACAAAGGGACTTGTTTTTGCAAGATCTTTAACATAAAAAGCAATCCTTGTAGTGAGACAAGCCCTTGTAGGGGTCCACATGCCCTAGTGCCATATAAATATATACTGTTATTATGAATGGCACATAGAAGGTAGGAGCCTTGTTACAGGATTTGCACTGGGGCTGGGGAACTTCAAGTAATGTTTTGCTTTGCTCAACCAACACTTGATTGTGAAAGTGTTTTCTGAATGATGGTAATGTAAGCCTTACCCACTAGATGGCATACATGTCCTTTTTTACATGTCAGCAAGTAACTAAAACCATTCAATAGGCTTGCGACAATAGAAAAGATTGGAAGCCATGTATATTCATACACCTCTATATACCCATGGATATTTTTTTTGGGTACTCTCAAAAATATCTGTAAATCCTATAAATGGAATCCTACATGTTATATAGCAAGAGGGAAGTAATTAAATATACAGTGATTCCAATAATAACAACTCTGAAAACAAGCGTTTACACTACAAAGAATATAGATACATTAAAAAGGGTGTAGAATAATCTCATGGTGCTGTAGATAAAAGGGGTTCAAAGGGACACTACCATCAAAATGTTGTATGTATTGTCAAGCAATATGTAAGTATTGTATGTAATTTTTTTTGCTTGATGGCTCTCTTCCAACTCCACTAAGGGCCTGAGAAAGGCAAAGGTGCTTTTACACAGAGTATTTTTGGTGCAGAAATGTACAGCATTAATTGCTGAGCCTTGCTGCACAAAAAACGTATTTAAAAATGGACCAAAAAATGATCTGTATGAAAGCACCCGGAGGGTAGGTTCACACTACGTTTTTCGTCAAAGGCATCCAAACATGCGCTCAAAGTGTGCTGCGTGTTTTGTTTTTGCTGCAGCAGGAACGCACCCTATAGCTTTAAATAGAGTGTAAAATGAATCAAGAATTGACATGACAATTCTTTGAATGGATCCGAAAAACGCATCAGAGAGACGCATTTAAAACACGCATCAGCGATCGCTCATCTGAACGCTGATGCGTGTTTTACATTGAAACTAATGTAAATTCCACTGCACATTGTTAGATGCGTCTTTGGGTCCGAAACACAGATCCAAACATGCATCTAAAAACAGCGTGTGAACATACCCTAAGGGTGACATGTATGATTTTTGGCGCTTAGATGGCAATTTAACTGCACATAATACTAGCGTAGAATGCGACTGAAACTATGAACCTGTTTTACTGCGGGTCATAAACCAGGCGCATTCTAGTGCAGAAATGACAATTCAGGCTCAGGTAAACCACTTTTAATGTCCTATACCTGTTCCAGCAGTAATGCGTCTAGATTTGCTGTACTGAAGCTATAAATGTGTAGCTTCGTACAGTTCTAGTGCGCCCCGCCTCCCGAACGTCCCCGATCTCAGGCGCATTACAAAGTTTCACGGGCGCTGTAATGTGCCTGATACTGGAGTGCAAGTGTTTAAAAAAGATAGGAAATGGGGCTGCGCCTGATATCGGGCTGAAAAGACGTAGTCCCGTTCAAACATGTCCCTCTACATGTTCTGAGCAGGACCTGATAAGTGTGAAGAAAGCTGGAAACCTGCTCCTCCCAGTGCAGAAAAAGATTAACCCATTATCCTTTCATGCATTGTTCTTGTCATTGCCCTGTTCATCTAGTCTAATCGATATATTGGCCTGTACAGAGAACCACAGAACAATCATTGTCATTATATACTATTTGTAATGAGGTTATAAGCAGATAAACATTTCTTGTAGCACCTTTAGTAATCTTAGATTAGTCTGTCTCCATTCAAGACTTTTTCACTTACATTTATGTCTAGAGAAGAGCAAGATTGTATAGGTGAATTAATTGCATAGATTGATAATATTTAAAATTGTGTGATTGTGTAAAGAGCAGACAATAGAATAGGAAAGAAGCAGATCTCATGGACTGGAGATGATATTTTGGGAGGTGTATGGAAGGAACAGCACATGGACAGCCTCGTATACCATTGTTAATTCTTTAGGAAATGGGTTTGACAAGAGGAAAGGAAATTTAACCAGGCAAGGATAGCTCATGGCTGCCACCAGGAATGTCAGGTCTCTACACAATCGAAGTATCCAAGCTCCCTGCCCATTACTTGTTCCTGTCTTGCACCAAATTAGCAGGCCCCTTTCTTATAAATTACCCTGACAGTGGTACTGCCCTGATGGGGGCCCTGGGAGCTCTATTGTGGTATGTTCATATATGATTTATGTCCCTTTACATTTCTTTAGGGACTTTTCTGGGGGTGCCTATCCTTAAATGCAACTGATTGCTCTGGTCTACCCTGTATTACCCTTTAGTCTCTGTATTCACATGGACATGACGCACAATAAATTAGCTACATGTCCTTACACTTCTAGTCTGAAACATAAGATAAAGTTATTTTCTGGTAACATTTTCCTCCACTTGTTGTTGCTGTGATTTGTGTCTGCATTTCTTCTACAGCAGGATCCCGAGCCAATTATCTCTGCTCCATCTGTGCCATCATCTGTACTTGTTACAGTGAGAAACAAAAGTCTTTAAAATATAAACTGCTGTTACTTTACACTTTTCATACAAACAATGCTCCCTGCTGCGCTGTATCCCTGGGATCCTGGATCTGAAGGTGGCAAGACTGAAAATCAAGAAAAAGGAATCAATGGGGCACATTTATTATGGCAAACGTGCCAATATTCTGCTACAATCTGCGCCCAAATCCCAGTGTACATGATTTATGAACATTTATTGTGTCTTAGACAGTTTCCATATACTTCTGTACCTCGTCTGGCAAAGGGGTGTAGCTTCATGGGAATGGGGTGTGGCTTAGCATGCAACACTGTGTCAAAAATATTAGTGGCATAAAGTAAGCCAACTAATAGAAGGTCTAAACTTAGAGAAGACAGTATAAACTTGTGTGTAATTAATCAACACTATGATTTATGGGTTACATTGTAAGGCTGTCTAGTAAGTTTAAAGGAATTGTCTCACTACATTGATTGTCTTCCTAGCCCTGTTTTTTTTGGTTTCTTTTTATTCGGGGTGTGTCTACTGGCTTTATAGGCTGTAGTAAAACCCAGGGTCTGAGCTATAGCAACCAGGCGGGCAGCCTATCAGAGAGATTGACAGGTCTGTAGCTTTAGAAACCCCAGTGGGGCGCCTTAAAAGAGAGATTGAACAGGTCTGTAGTATAGCAACCGTTGGCACCCATCTGAAAATTGAACGGTCTGTAGCTTAGCTGGCACCCTATCAGGAGAAATGAAAATCTGTGTATAGCTGGCAGCCTTCAGGAGAAATAGAACAGATTGTAGTTTGGGGACCTGAGGATTTGATGCTCCTTTAAAAGGGGGGATATCTAGGAAATTTGGGTTGGACATTGTTAATGGACCCCTTGAAAAGGGAAATTATTTCTTTTTTTTTTTTTTAACTGTGTTTTTTTTTAGAAAAATTTTAAAAAAATACAGTCATAAAAAATCCCGTCGTTTGATAACAATGAGCATAGAAATCGCTATGAAAAAAAAGCGAAAAAACATTATACAGCTTGTCTTGTTTTAATTAATATTAATCAATGACATCCAATTACCCTTTCTGGGGATGTTTAAAACAGGCTTTTTTTTTTTTTTTCCAGCTGTATTTCTTGGGTCTGCTTTAAATGAGATTATAGTGGTAATCTGAATAACGAACCAAAGACAAAACCCAAAAAACCAACACAAAAAGGGGGGGGGGGGGGAATAATAGCATACATTTATAAATAAAAAGCTAATAATTCCTGTGTTAAAAAAGGGGCCCGTCAATGGGTCTTTGCTTTAACTTTAATGCCAAAAAGGGTATCCCAGGAACCCAGATAACCCCCAAAGCTACCCAAAGGTTTGTTCACGAACTTTAAAATATTCCTTTCCCCCTTTTGGGTCTTGTTCTTTGTAACATCTTGTTACTTGGGGGATTTTGTGCGTTTCCAGAAAGAACCCACAAGCATTTGCGTGTTGAATACTAAAGAAAATTTCAATGTAGTTTTTTTTAATGCTCGGGGAAATTTTAAATTTAGTATAAAAAAGGGGTTCGATGGAAACCTGTAAAACCGTCAAGTCTGTAAAAAACTTGTGGACCTTTTATCCAGGATTTTGAGTTAGGGCACCCCCAAAATATAGGGTATTTTGTGCCCTTTGGCGTTGCAAGCCAATTGATCGGGATTGTCGGATTAAGTTGTGTAGAAGATGGGGTTTGGTACCCAAAAATTGTTTTTTATTGGTTCTCTTGTAAAAAGCTCAGAAGATGTCTGAGCCGCCCTCTTAATTTTGGTCCAAATTCCCTCTCAGTGATCTGTTACCTTTTTCCTGTCCCACGAGGGGATATTTTGGGTGTAGGATAGGTCCTCTGGGTGTGGGTTTTTATATAGGTAGATCTCTGATATCAGCCTTTTAGTTGAGGGGGACGTTTTTAAAATTTATTTGAAACCCTTTTTGGTAGGAAACCTTGTAGCCTTTAGGTTTTTTCAAGAAATGAGAGTCTGTAAATAGGAGTAACGAAATTTTGGTTCTGGAATCGGTTTGATCTTATCAAAGGAAGAAACTGCTGGGCCCGGGATCCATATATCTGCAAACCTAAAAAAGTCTGCGCCAAACCAGGGGTTCCCCGCTGGCTCCCCCGCTTCCGGTAACAGTGGGACAAAAAAGAAAGGAGGTCATAGCGACCCCGGTGAGGTGAGCCCAAAAATTTTGGGCACTCTCTTCCATATGCCGAGTCAATTTCATCGGGCCACAGTGGGGAAACAAATTGTTGGAGTGTGGCCCGAGCAAAAGAGTTTGGGTGCCCCGGTGCTACCAAATTTTTCTACCTCTACCACCCTTTAGGTTGCTAATAATGAGGACAAGTGGAATCCTGCGGAGTTGGGGCCCCTAATACTTAACATGTGGGTACTGCGGTCCCCCCTCCTCTTACCCATCATCGGTTCGTTTCCTTCCTTTTCCTCTTGTTAGACCATATGAAGTGTAATAGGGTTGTTTGAAATTTCTTTTGGTCTTTTAATGGGGGCCCGGGGTGGGCAGGTCTCGAAACCCATTAAAAAATTTTGGGAATAGTGTCATCTTTACGCCGAGATTTACCCAAAAATTTATTTGGTAGTGGCATCCGTTTTTTAGGAGAGTTCTTTTTTCATTGTTACCGCTGGGAAGTTGCGTTATACAATGTTGGAAAGAAGGTGTCAAATTGTACCCAAATCTTCAGGGAATCAGTTTTCCAATTGTTATCGGTGTTAGACTTTCAAGAACGGAAGTCCTCTCTATATGTTAAGAGGCAGCGCCTCTGTTTTAGAGTTATTAATTTTTTTAGCCCGAGAGATTGTTGAAATTAGAAGGATTTTGTTGTAAATTTGGGGGGAAAGTGTGGGGGAGGTTAGGGATAAAGAAATGTGTCAGCAAATGGGTGATAACTTGAACTCCCTATCTTTACATTAAATTCCTTAATATTTGGATTTTGCGTATTGCTGCCGCTAAGGGTCCCCCAAAATAGGCGAACAAATGGGGAGACAACGGGCATCCCTGCGTGTGCCATTCGAAATTTTTATTAGGGGGATAAGCTTTTTTGGCAACTTAATTGTGGGTTTGGTATTGAGTAGAGAGAATAATGCCTGAAAAAGGGCCCCTTATTCCAAACCTCTGCATCACTGACATCATGTGGGGCCCAAATTTGATGCGGTCAAATCCCTTTTGGGCATCCAAGCTTAAAGTAGAGCGGGAACTTATCCATTTTTTAAACGCATCAATTAGGTTGATGATTTTCCTGGTGTTATCTCCTCCCTGGTGAAACATTACAAATCCAACCTGATCTTTGTGCACTAATTGGGGCAACCATATTGCCAGTCTATTTGCTAAAATTTTAGTGAATATTTTAAGATCAGAATTAAGAAGTGCAATGGGTCGGTAGTTAGAGACCTCCATAGGGTCCTTGTTAGGCTTCGGTAGTAGGGTTATATATGAGTGTAGGAAAGATGCTGGCACCCCTACACCCTCCAAAAATGGCATTATACATTTGTACTTGATATTTACTAATTGAGGATTAAAGGTTTTGTAGTAGAGATAAGTCAAGCGTCCGGCCGGTGACTTTCCTGTGGGAAATTGTTTTAAGAACTTCTTCCAACCCTCAGATGTTTTCGGGAGTTGAGAGAGTCTTTGGCCTTTTGGGGGGAGTGTCGGCAGATCACTTTGACGAAAGAATGCTTGCAAAGGCCGCGTCCCTTTCTCCCTTTTTCCCTTTGCAAGTGATCAGGTAGTGTGTACAGTTCTGTGAAGTAAGTATGGAACATTTGTCCAATTTTAAGTGGATCATAAGTAATATGTCCAGTATTGTCTTTCAAAAACCTGCATTGAGCGCCTCTCTTGATCATCCGCAGCTTTTTTGGCCAACAGAGAGTGAGCCTTGTTTCCCGTTCGTAATTTTTTGTTTGGAATAAAAGTAATAATTTCTCGCCCTTTCTTATTGCCAAACACCTGAGCTGAGCCCGAATGTCTACTATTTTTCTAAGTAAAGATTTAGTAGGTTGTGTAGCTAATGAGGATTCTAGTATCTTTAGTTGTGATTGTAAATTTTTTTTCTTCAGGTTAGAAAATTTCCCCTTGACCGTGGCCTATGGCTATACACCATCCCCTCAGCACCGCCTTATGAGCTTCCCATAGGGTGACAGGAGAGGAGACCGTGCCTTCATTGTTAGAAAAATACTCTTGTATGTGTTGCCTCAATTCCTCCATTGTCTGTGGGTTTTTTATGAGTCTCTCATTCAGGGCGCCGTGACAGTTACGGATAGGTGTTTTTTATGTGGCCTTAAGGGAGAGTGTAAATTTGGGGCGTGGTCCCACCACGTGATGGGACTGATATCAGCCCATGCCATACGCCTCAAGGCTGGGACGTTTCCCAGGAAGTAATCAATCCTTGAGTGGGATTGGTGAGGGGGAGAAAAGAAGTATATGTACGTTCCCTGGGGGGGTCGATTTCTCCAGAGGTCGAATAGAGCATACTTTCTAATCAACTTTCTAAACTCCCGTGACAGTCGAGCTTGGGCAGTAGTACATGGGTTTGCATTTAAATTCAGTCTGTCAGCTGATTCTGAGAAAGCCACATTGAAATTTTCCCCAATTTATCAGTGTGGATGATGTGGACCTTTTTAATTTAAGAAAGAATTTATTTAGGAAGTGGATTTGGGAGTAGTTGGGTGCATAAACGTTGCAAATCGTGAAAGGCGCTCCTAAGTATGTGCCATGTAGGATAATATATCTACCGTTGTCATCTATAACGGATTGTTGTATCTGGAACGGACAATTACTGGAAAGTAAGATTGCTACTCCCGCTTTCTTTTTACTATGTGAAGAGATGAGGGCTGTTGGGTACAAGTGTCTAACAAAGGAGAAATTTCCTTCTTTATTAAAGTGTGTTCTTGGGGGAGGACTATTTTCTGCTCTTGATTTTTTTAATCTGACAGGGAAAACCTTTCTTTTTAGGGGAATTAAGACCTTGACATTCAGTGACATAAATTTTGCCATCATAACATTTTTCTATCCTGACGTATGCCCTTAATGTTCCCCCTACATTTAACCAATCACAATACAAGACACATGAGGATGGGTAAAGACTAGACAACATTGCCAAATATAACCTAACAAACAGGGTTGTAGCAAAATGAGTACTAAGAAATCAGTAAAAATTAAACCCTGAGTGCCCCTCGTGGGTTGGAAAGTGGGGGGAGGTTGGGATAAAAATGTCGTCAGAATGTGATAACTTGAACTCCCATCTTTACTTTAAATTCCTTTATTTTTGGTTTTTTGCGTTTTGCTCCCGCAGGGTTCCACACTTTGGCGAAACAAAAGGGGAGAAACGGGGATCCCCGACTGTGCCATCGAAATTTTTATAGGGGGGGTAAGTTTTGGCAACTTTAAATTTTAGTGTAGGTATTGAGTAGAGAGATTATAAAGCCTGAGAAAAGGGCCCCTTATTCCCAAAAACCCCTTTCACACTGAATCATGTGGACCCCTTTAGCGGTCAAAAGCCTTTTCGGCATCCAAGCTTTTAAAGTGTGTTTTGGGGGGGGATTGTCTGCTTTGATTGTTTTAACCCCTGCAGAACAACTTCTCTTTGTAGGGAATTAAAACCCTTGCATTCAGTGAATAAAAATTAGCCATCATAAATTTTTCTATCCCGAGTATGCCTTTAAAGTTCCCCCTACATTTAACCAATCACAATACAAAACAATGAGGTGGGTAAAGATAGACAACATTTCCAAAAAATAACCTAAACAAAAGGGGTTGTAGCAAATGGTACTAAGAAATCAGTAAAATTAACCCGGTGCCCTGTCGGTTGGAAACCGAAGGGGAAACAACCTCTGGTCAGGGTATTCTTGAGCTAAAAAGCTGTTTAAAAATTGTAGTATAGAAATTCTAGTAGGCCTAAAATCTCCCCGGGCAAAGGGCCACCGAGCCCGTTTGCCCATAAATTCCCCTTTGTGGGGGGAAAGGTGAAAGGGGTGTCAAGGAACCCTTTGGGAAACCCCCTTAGATTTTGGCACCCCCGGGGCGTGGCTGCAGACAGGGGGGCCCCCAATAAATGAGGCCCCCCCTCCCCCCCAACCCCCACCCCCCCCGGCCCCCTTTATGTGGAAGCTGCAAATTTAGCAATTTAGAAAAAATTCTTGTGGAACTGGGCCCTTTAAAAAGTTGGACAATGCAAAAAGGATTCATGGTCTAATGCTACTTCTAGCCCCCAAAAAAAAAAAGTTGAATAAGCAAATTCAACAAATACTTAAGGCATTGGTGAAATTGTACCCGTGGGATGTCCTTTTTTTTTCTCTGAAACTCTTCTTGTCCCCAGAGCGGGTGCCTTCGCCTCGGAGCTGATGGGGGCATTTTTTTGTTCCCCAATCTGGATTTTCGGAGGGGACGTATCCGGGTGACGCAGAATGGCGAAAGGGCGGCGTCGACCTCAGTTTTTTGCCGACTTTCTTCTTTGCTGGCGATGAGCATAAAAAAGGGGGCCCCATCGTATAGTATAGAATGTCTTTGAAGAAAGGGGGGCTTC